>CM027406.1:447408-468351 GCA_015711505.1 Sylvilagus bachmani | reverse complement strand
GGCTAAGCCTAAGGTTAGGGTTAGTGTTAGGGCTGGGCTTAGGGTTCGGTTTTGGATTGGTGTAGGGTTAGGGTTAGGGTTGTGTTTAGGGTTACATATAGGGCTAAATCTAGGGCTAGGGCTATGCTTAGGGCTAAGGTTAGGGTTAGGGTTAGAGTTAGTTCTATGGCTAGGTCTAGGGCTAGGGTTAGGGTTAGGGTTAGGGCTAGGACTATGGCTAAGGTTAGGGTTAGGGTGAGGTCTAGGGTTAGATTTAGGATTAGGGCTAGGGCTAGAGTTAGGTTTAGGTTTAGGGCAAGGGCTTTGGCCAGGTTTAGGGTAAAGGTTAATGCTAGGTTAGTGTTGGTTATGGTTATTGTTAGTTTTAAGGTTAGGGTTAGGGTTAGGGTTTGGTTTAGGGCTATGTTTAGGATTAAGGTTAGAGTTAGGTTTAGGGTTAGGGTTAGTGCTATGACTAGGGCTAGGGCTATTTTTAGGGTTAGGGTTAGGGCTAGGGCTATGGTTAGGGTTAAGGTTAGGTTTAGTTTTATGGTTAAGGCTAGCGCTTGGTTTAGGGTTAATGTTAGGGTCAGGATTTCATCTAGGCCTAGGGTTAGGGTTACGGTTAGTGTTAGGCTGGGTTAGGTTTAGGTATAGGGCTAAGGCTAGAGCTAGGGTTAGGGTTAGGTTTATGGTTAGGGTTGGGGTTGGGGTTAAGGTAAGGTTTGGTTTTAGGGTTACTTATTGGCGTAAGGGTCGGGCTAGGGCTATGGTTAGTGTTAAGGTTTGGGTTAGGGCTATGGCTAGGGCTAGGGCTATGGTTAGGGTTAAGTTTAGGGTTAAGGCTAGGGCTAGGGTTAGTGTTTGGATTAGTGTTAGTATTAGGTATAAGCCTAGGGTTAGGGTTAGTGTTAGGTTTAGGGCTAGGTTCAGGGTTAGGTTTAGGGTTGGGGTTCAGGTTACGGTTAGGGTTGGGGATAGGGTTATGTTTTAGGCTAAGGCTAGGGCTAGGGTAATGGTTAGGTTAAAGTTTAGGGTTATGGTTAGGGCTAAGTCTAGGGCTAAGGTTAGGTTTAGGGTTAGGGTTAGGGTTAAGGCTAAGCTAGGGTTAGGGTTACGGCTGGTGTTAGGATTAGGTCTTTGCCTAAGTTTAGGGTTAGGGTTAGGGTTAGGGTTAGAATTAGGGTTAGGGCTAGGGTTAGTGTTAGTGTGAGGGCTAGATTTAGGGTTAGGGTTAGGTTTAGGGTTATGGCTAGTGTTAGGGTTAGGGATAGGGTTAGGGTTAGAGATAGGTTTAAGCTTAGGGCTAGGGTTAGGGTTAGGACTAGTGTTAGGGTTAGGATTAGGGCTAGGGCTAGGTATAGGATTAGCGTTAGGTTTAGGGCTAGGGCTAGTGTTAGGGTTAGGGTTTGGGGTATGGTTATGATTAGGTGTAGGCCTAGGGTTAGTGTTAGGACTAGGGCTAGCGTTAGGGTTAGTGTTAGGGATAGGGTTGGGGTTAGGGTTAGGGCTACTGCTAGGGCTAGGGCTAGGGCTAGGATTAGGGTTAGGTTTAGGCTACGGCTAGGGCTAGGGCTAGTATTAGGGTTAGGGCTAGGGTTCGGTTAGTGCTGTGGTTATGGTTATGGCTAGGTTAGGGTTAGTGCTAGGGTTAGGGTTAGGGCTAGGGTTTGGTTAGTGCTATGGTTAGTTATATGGCTAGGTTAGGTTAGTGTTAGGGCTATGGCTAGGGCTAGGCCTAGAGTTAGGGTTAGGGTTATGGCTAGGGCTAGTGTTAGGTTTAGGGTTAAGGTTAGGGTTAGGTTTAGGGCTAGGGCTAGGGCTAGGGCTAGTGTTAGGGTTAGGGTTAGGTTTATGGTTAGGGCTAGGGCAAGTGTTTGGTTTAGGTTAGGGTTAGGGTTAGTGCTAGGCCTAGGGTTAGGCTTAGGGTTACGTCTAAGGTTAGGGTTAGGGTTAGGATGAGGTCTAGGGTTAGGGTTAGGGTTAGGGCTATGGTTAGTGTTAGGGTTAGTGCTAGGTTTAAGGTTAGTGCTAGGTTTAAGGTTAGTGCTACGGTTAGGATTAGGATTAGTGCTAGGGCTAGAGTAGGGTTAGGGTTAGGGTCAGGGCTAATCCTAGGGTTAGGGTTAGTGTTAGGGCTAGGCTTAGGGTTAGGGTTAGGTTTAGGGTTAGGGTTCGGTTGGGTTGGTGTAGGGTTAGGGTTAGTGAGTGTTTATGGTTACATATAGGGCTAAATCTAGGGCTAGGGCTATGCTTAGGGTTAAGGTTTAGTTAGGGTTAGAGTTAGTTCTATGGCTAGGGCTAGGGCTAGGCTTAGGGTTAGGGTTAGTGTTAGGGCTAGGGCTATGGGTAAGGTTAGGGTTAGGGTTAGGTCTTGGGTTAGGGTTAGGATTAAGTCTGGGGCTAGGGTTAAGTTTAGGTTTAGGGCAAGGGCTATGGCCAGGGTTAGGGTAAGGGTTAATGCTAGGGTTAGTGTTAGGGTTATGGGTATTGTTAGTTTTCAGGTTAGGTTTTTGGTTAGGATTTGGTTTGGTGCTATGTTTAGGGTTAAGGTTATGGTTAGGGTTAGGGTTAGTGCTATGACTAGGGCTAGGGCTATTGTTAGGCTTAGGGTTAGGGCTCGGACTATGGTTATGGTTAAGGTTAGGTTTAGTTTGATGGTTAAGGCTAGGGCTTGGTTTAGGGTTAATGTTAGGGTCAGGATTTCGTCTAGGCCTAGGGTTAGGGCTACGCTTAGGGTTAGGCTGGGTTAGGGTTAGGTATAGGGCTAAGGCTAGAGCTAGAGTTAGGGTTAGGTGTAGGGTTATGGTTGGGGTTGGGGTTAAGGTAAGGTTTGGTGTTAGGGTTACTTATTGGCTTAAGGCTAGGGCTAGGGCTAGGGCTATGGTTAGTGTAAGGTTTGGGTTAGGGCTATGGCTAGGGCTAGGGCTATGGTTAGGGTTAAGTTTAGGGTTAAGGCTAGGGCTAGGGTTAGTGTTTGGATTAGGGTTAGGATTAGGTATAAGCCTAGGGTTAGGTTTAGTGTTAGGGTTAGGGCTAGGGTTAGGGTTAGAGTTAGGGTTAGGGCTAGGGTTAGGTTTGGGCTAGGATTATGGTTAGGGTTAGGGTTAGGGTTAGGGTCAGGGCTAGGGTTGGGGTTAGGGTTAGGACTAGGGCTAGGGTTAGGGTTAGGGTTTGGGTTAGTTCTAGGTTTAATGTTAGGGCTAGGGTTAGGGTTAGGTCTAGGGTTAGGGTTAGGTTTAGGGCTAGGGCAAGGGTTAGATTTAGGGTTAGGTTTAGGGTTAGGGCTAGGGCTAGGTTTAGGGATAGGGTTAGGGCTAGGGTTATTGCTATGGTTAGTGTTAAGGTTTGGGTTAGGGCTATGGCTAGGGCTAGGGCTATGGTTAGGGTTAAATTTAGGGTTAAGGCTAGGGCTAGGGTTAGTGTTTGGATTAGGGTTAGGATTAGGTCTAGGCCTAGGGTTAGGGTTAGGGTTAAGTCTAGGGTTGGTGTTAGGGTTAGGTATAGGGCTAAGGCTAGGGCTAGGGTTAGGGTTAGGTTTAGGGTTAGAGATGGGGTTGGATTAGGGTTAGGTTTAGGGCTAAGTCTAGGGGTAGGGATAGTGTTAGGGTTGGGGTTGGGTCAGGGTTAGGGTTGGGGTTAGGGTTACGTATAGGCGTAAAGCTAGGGCTAGGGTTTTGATTAGGGTTAATGTTAGGGTTAGGATTAGGTTTAGGGCTATGGCTAGGACTAGGGCTAGGTTTAGGTTTAGGGTTAGGGCTAGTGCTATGGTTAGGTTTAAAGTTAGGTTTAGGGTTAGGGTTAGGGCTATTGCTATGGTTACATTTAACGTTAGGTTTAGGGTTAGTGTTAGGGCTATGGCTAGGTTTATGGTTTTGTTAGGGTTAGGGTTAGGATTAGGTCTAGGTCTATGTTTTGTGTTATGGTTAGGGCTAGGTTTTGGGTGAGAATTATGATTAGGCCTATGGTGAGGGTTCGGCTTAGGGCTAGGGTTAGGGTTACCGCTAGGTTTAGGGTTAGGGCTAGGGTGAGGGTTAGAGTATTGTTAGGGTTAGTGCTAGGTTTATGGTTATGGCTAGGGTTAGGGTTAGGGCCAGGGTTAGGGTTAGCTTTAGGGCTAGGGCTAGGTTTATGGTTAGAGTTAGGGTCAGGGTTAGGGTTAGTGTTAGGTTTAGGGTTGTGGTTGGGGTTAAGGTTAGGGTCTGTGTTAGGGTTACGCATAGGACTAAGGCTAGGGCTAGGGCTACGGTTAGGGTTAAGTTTATGGTTAGGGTTAGAGTTAGGGCTATGGCTAGGGCTAGGGCTAGGTTTAGGGTTAGGGTTAGGTCTAGGGCTAGGGTTAGGGTTAGGGTTAGTGTTAGGATTAGGGTTAGGGTTGTGGTTGGGGTTAGTGTTAGGGTTCGTGTTAGGGTTACGTTTAGGGCTAAGGCTAGGTTTAGGGTTATGGTTAGGGTTAGGATTAGGTTTTGGCCGAGTGTTAGGGTTAGGGTTAGGGCTAGGGTTAGGTTTAGATTTAGGCCTAGGGCTATGGTTAGGGTTAAGTTTAGGGTAGGATTAGAGTTAGGACTATACCTAGGGCTAGGGTTAGGGTTAAGGTTAAGTTTAGGGTTACGCCTAGGGCTAGGGTTAAGGTTAGGGTTAAGAATAGATTTAGGTCTAGGCCTAGGGTTAGGGTTACTGTTAGGGCTACGGCTAGGGCTAGGCCTAGGGTTTTGGTTTAGGGTTAGGGCTAGGGGTATGGTTAGGGCTAGTGCTGTGGTTAATATTAGGGTTAGCGCTAGGGCAAGGGCTATGGCTAGACCTAGGTTAGGTTTAGGGTTAGGGCTAGGGTTGGGGCTAGGGCTAGGATTAGGTTTATGGGTAAGGTTAGGGTTAGGGTTATGGCTAGGTCTAGGTTTAGGGTTAGTGCTAGGGTTAGGGTTAGGGCTAGGGTTTGGTTAGTGCTACGGTTAGTGTTAGGGTTAGGGCTAGGGTTAGGGTTAGGGTTAGGGCTATGGATAGGTCTAGGGCTAGGATCAGGTTTAGGGTTAGGGCTAGGGTTAGGGTTAGGATTAGGTCTAGGGCTAGGGTTAGGGTTAGGGTTAGGGCTAGGGTTATGGCTATGGTTATGGATAGGTTTAGGGCTAGGTTTAGGTTTAGGGTTAGGGTTAGTGCTAGGTTTAATGTAAGGGTTAGGACTAGAGTTTGGATTAGGGCTAGGGTTAGGGTTATTGTTAGTGTTAGGTTTAGGGTAAGAGCTAGGGCTAGGGTTAGGGTTAGGGTGAATGTTAGTGCTAGGTCTAGGGCCAGGGTTAGGGTTAGGGTTAGTGTTAGGGCTAGGGCTAGGGTTAGTGTTAGTGTTGGGTTTTGGGTTAGGGTTCGGGTTGGGGTTAGGGTTATGTATAGTGCTAAGGCTAGGGCTAGGGCTATGGTTAGTGTTAGGGCTTGGGCTAGGGCTATGGTTAGGGTTAAGGTTAGGGTTAGGCTTATCCCTGGGCTAGGGTTAAAGTTAGGGTTAAGGTTAGATTTAGGTCTAGGCCTAGGGTTAGGGTTACGGTTAGGGCTACGGCTAGGGCTAGGGCTAGTATTAGTGTTAAGGCTAGGGTTAGGGTTAGGATTATGGCTAGGTCTACAGTTGGGGTTAGTGCTAGGGTTAGGTTTAGGGCTAGGGTTCGGTTAGTGCTATGGTTAGGGTTATGTCTAGGTTAGGGTTAGCGTTAGGGCTATGGTTAGGGCTAGGGCTAGGGTTAGGGTTAGGGTTAGGGTCAGGGTTAGGGCTAGGGTTAGGGTTAGGATTACGGCTAGTGCTAGGGTTAGGTTTAGGTTTAGGGCAAGGGCTATGGCCAGGGTTAGGGTAAGGGTTAATGCTAGGGTTAGTGTTACGGTTATGGTTAGTTTTAGTTTTAAGTTTAGGTTTAGGTTTAGGGTTTGGTTTAGGGCTATGTTTAGGGTTAAGGTTAGGGTTAGGGTTAGTGTTTGGTTAGGGCTATGGCTAGGGCTACGGCTAATGTTAGGGTTTGGGTTAGGGCTAGGGCTATTTTTAGGGTTAAGGTTAGGTTTAGTTTTATGGTTAAGGCTAGGGCTTGGTTAAGGGTTATTGTTAGGGTCAGGATTTTGTGTAGGCCGAGGGTTAGGGTAAGGGTTAGGGTTAGGCTGGGTTAGGGTTAGGTATAGGGCTAAGGCTAGAGCCAGTGTTAGGGTTAGTTTTAGGGTTTGGGTGAGGGGAAGGTTTGGTGTTAGGGTTACTTATTGTCCTAAGGCTAGGGCTAGGTCTATGGTTAGTGTTAAGGTTAGGATTAGGGCTATGGCTAGGGCTAGGGCTATGGTTAGGTTTAGATTTAGGGCTAGTGCTATGCTTAGGGTTAAGTTTAGGGTTAAGGCTAGGGCTAGGGTTAGTGTTTGGGTTAGGGTTAGGATTAGGTTTAAGCCTATGGTTAGGGTTAGTGTTAGGGTTAGGGCTAGGGTTAGGGTTAGGGTTAGGGCTAGGGTTAGGGTTAGGGCTAGGGTTAGGGTTAGGGCTAGGGTTAGGGTTAGGATTAGAGCTAAGGCAAGGGTTAGGTTTAGGGTTAGGGTTAGTGCTAGGGCTAGGTTTAGGGTAGGGTTAGGGCTAGGGTTGGGGTTAGGGTTAGGTATAGGGCTAAGGCTAGGCTAGGGTTAGGTTTAGGGTTAGGATTAGAAACGGGCTAGGGTTAGGGTTAGGTTTAGGGCTAAGTCTAGGGATAGGATTAGTGTTAGTGTTGGGTTTGGGGTTAGGGTTAGGGTTGGGGTTATGGTTACGTATAGGGGTAAAGCTAGGCCTAGGGTTTTGATTAGGGTTAATGTTAGTGTTAGGGTTAGGTTTAGGGCTATGGCTAGGACTAGGGCTAGGGTTAGGTTTAGGGTCACGGCTAGTGCTATGGTTAGGTTTAAGGTTAGGTTTAGGGTTAGGGTTAGGGCTTTGGCTACTTTTAGGGGTTTGTTAGTTTTAGGGTTAGGATTAGGTCTAGGCCTAGGTTTAGTGTTAGGGTTAGGGTTAGGGTTTGGGTTAGAGTTAGGGTTAGGGCTAGGGTTAGGGTTAGGTTTAGGGCTAGGGTTAGGTTTAGGGTTAGGTCTAGGGTTAAGGCTAGGGTGATGGTTAGTGTTATGGTTAGGGTTAGTGCTACATTTATGATTAGGACTAGGGTTAGGGTTAGGGCTAGGGTTAGGGTTAGTTTTATGGCTAGGGCTAGGGTTATGGTTAGGGTTCGGGTCAGGGCTAGGGCTAGAGTTAGGGTTAGGTTTTGGGTTAGTGTTAGTGTTAGGGTTAGAGCTAGCGCTACGGTTAGTGTTAGGGTTAGGGCTAGGGCTAGGGTTAGGGTTAGATTTAGGGTTAGTGTTGTGGTTTGGGTTAGGGTTAGGGTCGGTGTTAGGGTTACCTATAGGGCTAAGGCTAGGGCTAGGGCTATGGTTAGGGTTAAGGTTAGGGTAGGGTTAGAGTTAGCGCTATGGCTAGGGCTAGGTTTAGGGTTAGGTTTATGGTTAGGTCTAGTGCTATGGTTAGTGTTAAGTTTAGGGTTTGGGTTAGGTTTAGGGCTATGGCTAGGGTTAGGGTTAGGGTTAGGGTTAGGGTTAGGATTAGGTCTATGCCTAGGGTTAGGGTTAGGGTTAGGGCTAGGGTTTTGGTAGAGTTAGGGTTAGGGCTAGTGTTAGGGTTAGGTTTAGGGCTAGGGTTAGGGTTATGGTTAGGTTTAGGGTTAGGGCTAGGGTTATGGTTAGATTTATTGTTAGTGCTAGGTTTATGTTTAGGGCTAGGTTTAGGGTTATGTTTATGGCTATGGCTAGGGTTAGGGTTAGGTTTAGCGCTAGGGTTTTGGTAGAGTTAGGGTTAGGGCTAGTGTTAGGGTTAGGTTTAGGGCTAGGGTTAGGGTTAGAGCTAGGGCTAAGGTTAGGTTTATGTTTAGGGCTACGGATAGGGCTAGGGCTAGGTTTAGGGTTAGGGTTATGGCTATGTTTAGGGTTAGTGTTAGGGAAGGGCTATAGCAAGGGTTAGGTTAGGTTTAGGTTTAGACCTAGGGTTAGCGCTAGGGCTAGGATTAAGGTTATGTTAGGGTTGTGATTAGGGTTAGTGTTAGGTATAGGGCTAAGTCTAGGTCTAGGGTTAAGGTTAGGGTTAGGGTTAGAGCTAGGGCTAAGGTTAGGTTTAGGGTTAGGACTAGGCCTACGTTTAGGGTAAGGGTTAGGTTTAGGGTTATGGTTAGGTCTAGGGTTAGGGTTAGTGCTAGGGTTAGGGTTAGGGCTAGGGTTTAGTTAGTGCTAAGTTTATTGTTAGGGCTAGTGTTATGGTTAATATTAGGGCTATGGCTAGGTCTAGGGCTAGGGTCAGTGTTAGGGTTAGAGCTAGGGTTAAGTTTAGGATTAGGGCTAGGGCTAGGGTTATGTTTAGGGTTATGGCTCGGGCTATGGCTAGGGTTAGGGTTAGGGTTAGGGCTAGGGTTAGGTTTAGGTTTAGGGTTACTGCTAGGGTTACGGTTAGGGTTAGGGTTTGTATTAGGGCTAGGGTTAGGGTTAGTGTTAGGTTTAGGTTTAGAGCTAGGTCTAGGTCTAGGGTTAGGGTTAGGGTTAGGGTTAGTGCTTGGGCTAGGGCTAATGTTAGGATTAGGATTAGGTTTGGGGTTGGCGTTAGGATTCAGGTAGGGGTTATAGTTACGTATAGGGCTAAGGCTAGGTCTATGGCTATGCTTAGGGTTAAGGTTAGGGTTAGAGTTAGGGTTAGGGCTATGGCTAGTGTTAGGGTTAGGGCTAGGGTTAGGGTTAGGGCTAGGTTTAGGGTTAGGGTTAGGGCTATGGCTAGGGCTAGGGCTAGGGTTAATATTAGTTTTAGTGCTAGGGCGAGGGTTAGGGCTAGGGCTGGGTCTATGTCTAGGGCTAGGGTAGGTTTATGGTTAGGCCTAGGGTTAGTGCTATAGCTAGGATTAGGGTTAGGGCTAGGGTTGGGATTAGGGTTAGGGTTAGGGCTAGTGTTGAGTTATGGTTAGGTATAGGGCTGAGTCTAAGGCTAGGGTTAGGGTTAGCGTTAGAGCTAGGGCTATAGTTAGGGTTAGGGTTAGGGCTAGGCCTAGGTTTAGGGTAAGGGTTAGGGTTCGGTTTAATGTTAGGGGTAGGTCTACGTTTATGGTTAGGGTTAGTGATAGGGTTAGGGTTAGTGTTAGGGCTAGAGTTCGGGTTAGGGTTACGTATAGGGCTAAGGCAACGTCTAGGGTAGGGCTATGCTAGGGCTAGGGCTAGGGTTAGGGTTAGGGTTAGGGTTAGTGTTGGGGTTGGGGTTAGGGTTAGCGTTGGGGTTAGGGTTATGTATAGGGCTAAGGCTATGGCTAGGGCTATGGTTAGGATTGAGTTTAGGGTTTGCGTTAGGGTTAGGGCTATGGCTAGAGCTAGGGCTAGGTTTAGGGTTATGGTTAGGGCTAGGGCTATGGTTAGGTTTAATGTTAGTGTTAGGGTTATAATTAAGTCTAGGGCTAGGGCTAGGGTTATGGTTAGGGTTAGGGTAGGATTATGTCTATGCCTAGGGTTAGGGTTAGTGTTAGGGCTAGTTTTAGGGTTATTCTTAGGGTTATGGCTAGGTTTATGGTTAGTGCTACGTTAAGGTTAGATCTAGGGTTTGGGTTAGGTCTAGGGTCAGGCCTAGGGCTAGGGTTATGGTTAGGGCTAGTCCTAGGGTTGGGGTTAGGTTTATGTATAGTGTTAAGGCTAGAACCAGGGTTAGCTTTAGGGTTAGAGCTAGGACTAGGGTTAGGGGTAGGGTTAGGGTTAGGGCTAGGGTTAGGGTTAGGGTTAGGGTTGGCATTGCGGTTATGGTTAGGGTTGGGGTTAGGAATACGTATATGGCTAAAGCTAGTTCTAGGGCTATGGTTAGGGTTAAGGTTAGGATTAGGGTTAGGGTTAGGGTTAGGGCTATGGCTAGGAGTAGGGCTAGGGTTAGGTTTAGGGTTAGGGTTAGGGCTATGGTTAGGGTAAAGGTTAGGGTTAGTGCTAGGTCTAGGACTTGGCTTTGTGTTAGGGTTAGTGCTAGGTCTTGGGCTAGGGCTAGTGCTATTTTTAGTGTTAGGTTTTTATTGCTAGAGCTAGGGCTAGAGTTAGGGTTTGTGCTAGGGTTAGGGTTAGGGCTAGGGTTAGGGATAGAGTTAGGGTTCGGCCTGGGGTTAGGGTTAGGGTTAGGGGTAGGGTTAGCGATAGGGCTTTGGCTAGGGCTAGGGCTAGGGCTATGGTTAGGTTTAGGGTTGGAGTTAGGGCTAGAGTTAGGGCTATGGCAAGGGTTAGGGTTAGGGTTAGGGTTTCGGCTAGAGCTAGGGTTAGGGTTAGGTTTAGGCTTAGGTTTAGGGCTAGGGTTAGTGTTAGGGTTAGGGTTAGGTTTTGGATTGGAGTGGGGTTAGGGTTAGGGTTGGATTTGGTATTACGTATTGGGTAAAGCTAGAGCGTGGGCTATGTTAGGGTTAAGTTTATGTTTAGGGTTAGAGTTAGGGTTATGGCTAGGGTTAGGCCTAGGTTTAGGGTTAGGGTTTGGGCTAGGGCTAGGGTTAGGGTTAAGGTAGAGTTAGGGTTAGGTTTAGGTCTAGGGCTATTGTTAGGGTTAGCGTTAGGTTTAAGATTAGGTCTAGGCCTAGGGTTAGGGTTAGGGTTATGGATAGGGCTAGGGTTACGGTTAGGGTTAGGGCTAGAGTAAGGGCAAGGCATAATATTAGGTTAGGGCTAGGGTTGTGTTAGGGTTATGGCTAGGTATAGGGTTAGATTTAGTGCTAGGGTTAGGGTTAGGGCTAGGGTTCGGTTAGTGCTATGGTAAGGGTTAAGGCTAGGTTAGTGTTAGCGTTAGGGCTATGGCTAGGGCTAGGGCTAGGGTTAGGTTTATGGTTAGGGTTAGGGCTAGGGCTGGGGTTAGGGTTAGGGTTAGGGCTAGGGCTGGGGTTAGGGTTAGGGTTAGGGTTGGTTTTAGGGATTGTGCTAGGCTTAGTGTTAGGGCTAGGTTTAGGGTCAGGGCTAGGTTTAGCGTTAGGGTTTTGGCTAGGGCTAGGTTTAGGGTTAGGATTATGGTTGGGGTGTTGGTTAGGGTTAGGGTTGGGGTTAGGTTTATGTATAGGGCTAATGCTAGGGCTAGGTCTATGTTTAGGGTTAAGGTTAGGGTTAGGGTTAGGGTTAGTTCTATGGCTAGGGCTAGGTCTAATATTAGGATCAGGGTTAGGGCTCGGACTATGGTTAGGGTTAAGGTTAGGGTTAGTTTTAGGGTTAAGTCTAGGCCTAAGGTTAGGGTTAGGGTGAGGTGTAGGAATAGTACTAGTCCTAGGGTTAGGGTTATGGTTAGGGCTCGAGTTGGGTTAGAGTTAAGTATAGGGCCTTGGCTAGAGCTAGGGTTAGGATTAGGGTTAGGGTTAGGGTTAGGGTTAGGGTTAGGGTTAGGGTTAAGGTTAGGGTTAGAGCTAGGGCTAGGGTTAGGGTTAGGGTTAGGCCTGGTGCTAGGGTTATGGTTAGGATTAGGTTTAGGGTTGGGGTTGGGTTTAGTGTTAGCGTTGGGGATAGGGTTATGTACAGGTCTAAGGCTAGGGCTAGTGCTATGGTTAGAGTTAAGGTTTGGTTTAGGGAAGGGTTAGGGTTAGGGCTATGGCTATGGCTAAGGCTAGGTTTTGGTTTAGAGTTAGGGTTAGGGCTATGGTTAGGGTTAAGTTTAGTGTTAAGGCTAGGGTTAGAGTTAGGGTTTGGCTAAGGGTTAGGATTAGGTCTTGGCCTAGGGCTAGGGCTATGGTTAGGCTATGGGTAGGTTTAGTGTTAGGGCTAGGGTTAGTGATAGGGTTAGGGTTACTGCTAGGTTTTTTGTTACTGCTAGGTTTAGGGTTATGGCTAGCGTTTGGGTTAAGGTTAGGATTAGGGCTAGGGCTTAGTTTAGGGTTAGGGTTAGTGCTAAGGCTAGAGCTAGGGTTAGGGTTAGTGTTAGGGTTAGAGCTAGAGCTAGGGTTAGGGTTAGGTTTAGGGCTAAGGCTAGGGTTAGGGTTAGTGTTAAGGTTGGGTTTGGGGTTAGGGTTAGGGTTGGGGTTAAGGTTACATACAGGGCTAAAACAAGGCTAGGGCTATTTTTAGGGTTAAGTTTAGGATTAGGGTTAGTGTTAGGGATATGGCTAGGACTAGGGCTAGGGTTAGGGATAGGGTTAGGGTTAGGGTTAGGGCTAGTGCTATGTTTAGGGTTAAGGTTAAGTTTTACGTTTAGGGCTATGGCTAGGGTTAGGGTTAGTGTTAGTGTTAGTGTTAGGATTAGGTCTATGCCTAGGATTAGAGTTAGGGTTAGGGCTAGGGTTTGGTTAGAGTTAGGATTAGGTCTTGGGTTAGGCTTAGGATTAGGCCTAGGGTTAGTGTTCTGGTTAGGTTTAGGGTTAGGGCTAAGGTTAGAACTAGGGCTAGGGTTAGGGTTAGGACAAGGGTTAGGGCTAGGGTTAGGGTTAGGGCTAGGTCAAGGCTAGGGCTAGGGCTAATGTTAGGGTTAGGTTTAGGGCTAGAGCTAGGGCTAGTGTTAGGTTTTGTGCTAGGGTTAGGGTTAGGGCTAGGGTTAGGGTTAGAGTTAGGGTTAGGCCTGGGGTTAGGGTTAGGGTTAGGGGTAGGGTTAGGGATAGGACTATGGCTAGGGCTAGGACTAGGGTTAGGTTTAGGTTTGGGGTTAGGGCTAGAGCTTGGGGTATGGCTAGGTTTATGGTTAGGGTTAGGGCTTCGGCTAGAGCTACGGTTAGGGTTAGGTTTAGGCTTAGGTTTAGGGATAGTGTTAGGGTTAGGGTAAGGGTTAGGGTTAGGTTTTGAATTGGAATGAGGTTAGGGTTATTGTTGGGGTTAGGGTTACGTATTGTGCTAAAGCTAGGGCTAGGGCTATGGTTAGAGTTAAGGTTAGGGTTAGGGTTAGAGTTAGGGCTATGGCTAGGGCTAGGGCTAGGGTTAGGGTTAGGGTTTGGGCTAGGGCTATGGTTAGGGTTAAGAGTAGGGATAGGTTTATGTTTAGGGCTAGGGCTAGGGTTAGGGTTCGAGTTAGGGTTAAGTTTAGGTCTAGGCCTAGGGTTAGGTTTAGGGTTAGGGCTAGGGTTAGGGTTAGAGTTAGGTTTAGGGCTAGGGTTAGGGTTAGGGTCAGGGCTAGGTTTAGGTTTAGGGTTAAGTCTACGGGTAGGGTTAGGGCTATGTCTACGATTAGGGTTAGGTTTAGGGTTAGGGCTAGGGCTAGTGCTATGGCTATGGCTAGGGTTAGGGTTAGGATTAGGGCTAGGTTTAGGGGTAGGGAGTGTATTAGGTTAGGGCTAGAGTTAGGGTTAGGGTTATGGCTAGGTCTAGGGTGAGGTTTAGTGTTAGGGTTAGTGTTAGGGCTAGGGTTCAGTTAGTGCTATGGTTAGGGTTAGGGCTTGGTTAGGGTTAGTGTTAGGGCTATGGCTCGGGCTAGGGCTAGGGTTAGGTTTAGGGTTAGATCTATGGCTCGGGTTAGGTTTAGGGTTAGGGTAGGGCTAGGGCTGGGGTTAGGGTTAGGGTTAGGGCTAGGGTTAGTGCTAGGTTTAGGGTTAGGGTGATGGCTATGTCTCTGGTTAGTGTTAGGGTTAGGTTGGGTTGGCGGTTATAGTTAGGGTTGGTGTTAGGGTTATGTATAGGGCTAAGTCTAGGGCTAGGGCTTTGTTTTGGGTTAAGGTTAGGTTTAGGGGTATTGTTAGTGCTATGGCTAGGGCTAGAGCTAATATGTGGGTTAGGGTTAGGGCTAGGGCTTTGGTTAGGGTTAAGGTTAGGGTTAGTTTTAGGGTTAAGTCTAGGCCTAGGTTTGGGGTTAGTGTTAGGGTTAGAATTAGGTCTAGGCCTAGGGTTAGGGTTAGGGTTAGGGTAGGGTTGGGTTAGGGTTAGGTATAGGGCTAAGTCTAGAGCCAGGGTTAGGGTTAGGGTTAGGGTGAGAGCTAGTGCTAGGGTTAGGGTTAGGGTTAGGGTTGGGGTTGGGTTTAGTGTTAGTGTTGGGGTTAGGGTTACGTATTGGGCTAAGGGAAGGGCTAGGGCTATGGTTAGGGTTACGGTTTGGGTTAGGGTAGGATTACTCTTGATCTAGGGTTAGTGTTAGGCTAGGGTAAGGGTTAGAGTTAGTTTTAGGGCTAGGGTTAGGGTTAGGGCTAGAGTTAGGGTTAGAGTTAGGGTTAGGTCTAGGGTTAGGTTTAGGGTTAGGGTTAGTGCTATGTTTAAGGTTAGGGCTAGGGTTAGGGTTAGGGCTAGTGTTAGGGTTAGGATTAGGGTTAGGGCTAGGCTTAGGGTTAGGGTTAGTTCTAGGGTTGAGGTTAGGGTTAGGTATAGGGCTAAGGCTAGGGCTAGTGTTAGGGTTAGTGTTAGATTTAGAGCTATGGCTAGGGTTAGGGTTAGGTTTAAGGCTAAGTCTAGCGTTAGGGTTAGGTTTAGTGTTAGGCTTGTGGTTGGGGTTAGGGTTACAGTTGGGGTTAGGGTTACATATATGGATAAAGCTAGGGGTAGGGCTATGGCTATGGTTAAAATTAGGGTTAGGGTTAGGTATAACTAAGGCTAGCGCTAGGGTTAGGTTTACGGTTAGTGCTAGGTCTAGAACTAAGGTTTTGGTTAGGGTTAGTGCTAGGGCTAGGGCTAGGGCTAGTGTTAGGGTTAGATTTAGGGCTTCGGCTAGGGCTAGGGTTAGGGTTAGGTTTCGGCTTAGGTTTAGGGGTAGGGTTAGGGTTAGGGTTAGGTTTTGGGTTGGAGTGGGGTTAGGGTTAGGGTTGGTGTTAGGGTCACATATAGGGCAAAGCTAGGGCTAGGGCTATGGTTAGGGTTAAGGTTATGTTTAGGGTTAGAGTTAGGGCTATGGATATGGCTAGGGCTAAGTTTTGTGTTAGGGTTAGGGTTTGGGTTAGGGTTAGGGTTAGGTTTCAGTCTAGGGCTAGTGTTAGGGTTAGGGTTAGGGTTAGGGTTAAGATTAGGTCTAGGCCTAGGTTTAGGGTTAGGGTTAGGGCTAGGGTTAGGGTTCGGGTTAGGGCTATGGCTATGGCTAGGGCTAGGTTTATGGTTAGGTTTAGGGCTAGGGTTAGGGCTAGGGATAGTATTAGGTTAAGGCTAGGGTTAGGGTTAGGGTTATGGCTAGGTTTAGGGTTAGTTTTAGTGCTAGGGTTAGGGTTAGGGCTAGGGTTCGGTTATGGCTATGGTTAGTGTTAGGGCTAGGTTAGGGTTAGCATTAGCCCTATGGCTAGGGCTAGGGCTAGGGTTAGGTTTATGGTTAGATCTAGGGCTAGGGTTAGGTTTAGGGTTAGTGCTAGGCTTAGTGCTAGGTCTAGGGCTACTGTTAGGGTTGGGTTTAGGGATTTTGCTAGGGTTAGGGTTAGGGCTAGGTTTAGGGTTAGGGCTAGGTTTAGGGTTAGGGTTATGGCTAGGGCTAGATGTAGGGTTAAGGTTAGTGTTAGGGTTAGGGTTACTGCTATGGCTAAGGGTAGGGCGAATATGAGGGTTAGGTTTAGGGCTAGGGCTATGGTTAGGGTTAGATTTAGGGTTAAGTCTAGGCCTAGGTTTAGGGTTAGTGATAGGTTTAGGATTAGGTCTAGGCCTAGGGTGAGGGTTAGGGTTAGGGATAGGGTTGGTATTAGGGTTAGGGTTCGGTTTAGGGCTAGGTTAGGGTTAAGGTTAGGTATAGGGCCAAGGCTAGAGCTAGGGTTAGGGTTAGGGTTAGGGTTAGAACTAGTTCTAGGGTTATGGTTAGTGTTAGGACTGGGGCTAGGGTTATGGTTATGGTTATGGTTAGGGTTGGGGTTGGGTTTAGGATTAGGTTTGGGATTAAGATTATGTATTGGGCTAAGGCTAGTGCTAGGGCTATGGTTAGAATTAAGGTTTGGTTTAGGGTTAGGGTTAGCGTTAGGGTTAGGTCTATGGTAGGGCTAGGGCTAGGGTTTGGGTTAGCGGTAGGGCTAGGGCTATGGTTAGGATTAAGTTTAGGGTCAAGGCTATGGCTAGAGTTAGACTTAGGGTTAGGGCTAGGGTTAGTGCTAGCGCTAGGTTTAAGGTTAGGGTTAGGGTTAGGGCTAGCGCTAGGGCTAGGCTTAGGGTTAGGCCTAGGACAAGGGTTAGGGTTAGGGTTAGGGTTAGGGTTAGTGCTACATTTAAGGTTATGACTAGGGTTAGGGTTAGGGCTAGGGTTAGTGTTAGTATTAGGGCTAGGGCTAAGGTTAGGTTTAGGGTTAGGGTTAGGGCTAGGGCTTGGTTTAGGGTTATTGTTAGGGCTAGGGTTGAGTTTAGGGTTAGGTATAGGGCTAAGGCTAGGGCTAGGGTTTGTGTTAGGGTTAGGGGTAGAGCTAGGGCTAGGGTTAGGGTTAAGTTTAGGGCTAAGACTAGGGTTAGGGTTAGTGTTAGGTTTGGTGTTGGGGTTAGGGTTAGGGTTGGGGTTAGGGTTACATATAGGGCTAAATCTAGGGCTAGGGCTATGGTTAGGGTTAAGGTTAGGGTTAGGGTTAGGGTTAGGTCTATGGCTAGTACTAGGACTATGGTTAGTTTTAGGGTTAGGGCTTGTGCTATGGTTAAGGTTAAGGTTAAGGTTATGGTTAGTGTTAGGGCTATGGCTAGGGTTAGGGTTACTGCTAGGTTTAAGTTTATGACTGGAGTTAGGGTTAGGGCTAGCGTTGGTGTTTGTATTAGGGCTAGGGCTAAGGTTAGTGTTAGGGTTAGGGTTAGGGCTAGGGCTAGGTTTAGGGTTAGGGTTAGGGCTAGGGTTGAGGTTAGGGTTAGGTATAGGGCTAAGGCTAGGGCTAGGGTTAGTGTTAGGGTAAGGGGTAGAGCTAGGGCTAGGGTTAGGGTTAGGTTTAGGGCTAAGACTAGGGTTAGGGTTAGTGTTAGGTTTGGGGTTGGGGTTAGGGTTAAGGTTGGGGTTAGGGTTACATATAGGACTAAATCTAGGGCTAGGGCTATGGTTAGGGCTAGGGCTATGGTTAGGGCTAGGGCTATGGTTAGGGTTAGGGTTAGGGTTAGGTCTATGGCTAGGACTAGGGCTATGGTTAGTTTTAGGGTTAGGTCTTGTGCTATGGTTAGGGTTAAGGTTAGGGTTAGGGTTAATGTTAGGGCTATGGCTAGGGTTAGGGTTAGTGTTAGGGTTAGGGTTAGGATTAGGTCTAGGCCTAGGGTTAGGGTTAGGATTATGGTTAGGGTTTGGGTTAGTGTTAGGGTTACTGTTAGGTTTAGGGTTAGGGCTAGGTTTAGGGTTAGGTTTAGTGTTAGTGACAGGTTTATGGTTAGTGCTAGGGTTAGGGATTGGTTTAGGTTTAGGGTTAGGTTTAGGGCTAGGGCTAGGGTTAGGGTTATGTTTAGAATCAGGGCTAGTTCTAGTGTTAGGGTTAGGGTTAGGGCTAGTTTTGGGGTTAGGGTTAGGTATAGGGCTAATGCTAGCGCTAGCGTTAGGTTTAGAGTTAGTGTTAGCGTTAGAGCTAGTGCTAGGTTTCGGGATAGGGTTAGGGCTATGGGTAGGGCTAGGGCTAAGGTTAGGATTGGTGTTAGGTTTAGGTTTATGGTTAGGGCTAGGGCTAGGGTTATGGTTAGGGTTAGTGCCTGGATTAGGGTTAGAGCTAGTGTTAGGTTTAGGGCTATGTTTAAGGTTAGAATTAGGGCTAGGGCTAGGGTTAGGGTCTTGGTTAGGGCTAAGGTTAGGGTTACTGTTAGGGCTCTGGCTAGGGCTAGGGCTAGGGCTATGCTTAGGGTTAGGGTTAGGGTTATGGCTCGGTCTAGGCCTGGGGTTAGGTTTACGGCTTGGACTAGGGCTAGGGCTAGGGTTAGTGTTAGGTTTATGGTTAAGACTAGGTCTAGGGTTAGGGTCAGGGTTAGTGCCAGGGTGAGGGTTAGGGCTAGCGTTAGTGTTAGGATTAGGGCTAGGGCTAGGCTTAGGGTTGGTTTAGGGCTAGGTCTAGGGCTAGGGTTAGGGTTACGTTTAGGGCTAGTGTTGGTGTTAGGGTTAGGTTTAGGGCTAGGGCTACGGTTAGGTTTAGGGTTAGGGTAAGGTCTAGTGTTAGGGTTAGGGTTAGGCCTAGGGCTAGGTTTAGGGTTAGGATGAGTGTTAGGCCTATGGTTAGGGTTAGGGCTAGGGCTAGGTTTAGGGCAATGGTTAGGGTTAGGGCTAGGGCTAGGGTTAGGGTTAGGTTTAGGGTTAGGGTTAGTGTTAGGGTTAAGATTAAGGCTAGGCCAAGGGTTAGGTTTAGGGTTAGAGCTGGTGTTAGGGTTAGGGTTAGGGTTAGGGCTAGGGTTAGGTTTAGGGCTACGGCTAAGGCTAGGTCTAGGGTTATGGTTGGTGTTAGGGCTAGGGTTTGGGTTATGGCTAGCGCTAGGAATAGGTTTATATTTATGGCTAGGGCAAGGGTAGGATTAAGGTTAGGTTTATGGTTCGGGCTGGGGCTAGGGTTATGGTTAGGGTTAGTCCCTGGATTAGGGTTAGAGCTAGTGTTAGGTTTAGGGCTATGTTCAGGGTTAGGGTTAGAGCTAGGGCTAGTGTTAGGGTTAGGGTTAGGGTTAGGGTTAGTGTTAGGGCTAGGGTTAGGGTTATGGTTAGGGCTATGGCTAGGGCTAGCGCTAGGATTAGGGTTAGGGTTAGGGTTATGTCTCCGGCTATGCCTAGGGTTAGGTTTACTGATTGGACTAGGGCTAGGTCTAGGGTTAGAATTAGGTTTATGGTTAAGGCTAGGGCTAGGGTTAGGGTCAGGTTTAGTGCCAGCGTTAGGGTTAGGGTAATGTTAGGGTTAGGACTAGCGTTAGGGTTAGGATTAGGGCTAGGGCTAGTGTTAGTGTTGGGGTTTGGGCTAGTTCTAGAGCTAGAGTTAGGGGTAGGGTTAGGGCTAGGGTTGGTGTTAGGGATAGGGTTAGGTTTAGGGCTAGGGCTACGTTTAGGGTTAGTGTTAGGGTAAGGGCTAGTGTTAGGTTTAGGGTTAGTCCTAGGGCTAGGTTTAGGTTTAGGATTAGTGCTAGGCCTATGGTTAGGGTTAGGGCTAGGGCTAGGTTTAGGGCAATGGTTAGGTTTAGGGCTAGGGCTAGCCTTAGTGTTAGGGTTAGGATTAGGGTTAGTTTTAGGGTTAGGGCTAGGGTTAGGTTTAGGGCTAGGGTTAGGGCTAGGGCTAGGTTTAGGGTTAGTGTTAGGGCTAGGGTTGGAGTTAGGGTTAGGTATAGGGCTAAGGCTAGGAATAGGGTTAGGGTTAGGGTTAGAGCTAGGGCTAGTGTTAGGGTTAGGGTTAGGGCTACGGCTATGGCTATGGCTAGGGCTAGGGCTAGGTCTAGGTTTAGTGTTAGGGTTAGGGTTGGGTCTACGGCTAGGGCTAGGGCTAGGTTTTGGGTTAGGGTTAGGACCTGGTTCATGGTTAGGGTTAGGGCTACAGCTAGGGCTAGGGCTAGGGTTAATATTAGAGTTAGGGCTATGGCTAGGGCTAGGGCTAGGGTTAGTTTTAGAGCTAAGGCTATGGTTAGGGTTAAGGTTAGGGTTAGGGTTACGCCTATGTCTAGGGTTAGTTTTGGGTTTAGGGTTAGGATTAGGTCTAGGCCTAGGGTTAGTGTTAGGGTTAGGGCTAGGGTTAGGGTTATTGTTAGGGTTAGTGCTGGCGTTTGGGTTAGGGTTAAGGATAGGGTTAGGGTTAGGGATAGGTCTACAGCTAGGGCTAGGTCTAGTGTAGGGTTAGGGTTGGCGTTAGGGCTAGAGCTATTGCTATTGCTAGGGCTAGGTTTAGGGTTCGTGTTAGTGCTAGGGCTAGGGTTAGGGTTAGGTTTAGGGCTTCTGCTAGGGCTATGGTTAGGGTTAGGTTTAGGGTTTGGTTTAGGGCTAGGGCTAGGGTTAAGTTTGGGTTTAGGGTTAGGGTTAGGGCTAGGGTTAGAGTTAGGGCTAAGTTTAGGGTAAGGTTAGGTCTACGGCTATGACTAGGTCTAGGGTTAGAGTTGGGGTTAGTGCAGGGGTTATTGTTAGGTTTAGGGCTAGGGTTGGGGTTAGAGTTAGGTATAGGGCTAAGGCTAGTGCTAATGTTAGGCTTAGGGTTAGCGTTAGGGTTATGGTTGGGATTAGTTCTATGCCTAGGGTTAGGGTTAGGGCTAGGGTTAGGGTTAGGGTTAGGGTAATTTTGGGTTGGGGTTGGTGTTAGGGTTAGGGTTGAGGTTAGGGTTACATATAGGGCTAAGGCTAGTGCTAGGGCAATGGTAAGGGTTAAGGTTGGGTTAGGGTTAGGGTTAGGGCTATGGCTAGGGCTAGGGCTAGGTTTAGGTTTAGGGTTAGGGCTAGGGCTATGGTTAGGGTTAAGGTTAGGGTTATTGTTAGGGTGAAGGCTAGCGCTAGGATTACGGTTAGGGTTAGGGTTATGTTTAGGGTTAGGGCTAGGGTTAGGGTTAGGGTTATGTTTAGGGCTCATGTTTGGGTTCGAGTTAGGGTTAGTACTAGGGTTACAGTTAGACTTAAGGCTAGGGCTAGGGCTAGGGTTAGGGTTAGGGTTAGGTGTAGGGCTAAGTGTAGTGATAGGGTTAGGTTTATGGCTAGGGTTAGTTTTAGGGTTAGGGTTAGGGCTAGGGCTAGGGTTAGGTTTAGGGTTGTGGTTATGGTTAGGGTTAGGGTTAGGGTATGGTTAGGGCTAGGTTTAGCGTTAGGGTCAGGGCTAGTGTTGGGGTTAGGATTAGGTATAGGGCTAAGGCTAGGGCTAGGGTTAGGGCTACGGCTAGGGCTAGGTGTAGGGTTATGGTTGGTGTTACCGCTAGGGTTAGGGTTATGGCTAGGGCTAGGGATAGATTTAAGTTTATGGCTAGGGCTAGGGTAGGATTAAGGTTAGGTTTATGGTTAGGGCTAGTACTAGGGTTATGGGTAGGGTTATTGCCTGGATTAGGGTTAGAGCTAGTGTTAGGTTTAGGGCTATGTTTAGGGTTAGGATTAGGGCTAGGGCTAGGGCTAGTGTTAGGGTTAGGGTTAGGGTTAGGGCTAGGGTCAGGGTGCGGTTAGGGCTATGGCTAGGGCTAGGGCTAGTATTAGGGTTAGGGTTATGGTAATGGCTCGGG
>CM027406.1:423042-439571 GCA_015711505.1 Sylvilagus bachmani | reverse complement strand
GGCTAGGGTTAGGTTTAGGGTTAGGGCTAGGGCTAGGGTTAGGGTTAGTGTTAGGGTTAGGGCTAGGGTTAGGGTTAGGGTTAGGGTTAGGGTTACGGTTAGGGCTAGGTCTAGGGCTAGGTTTAGGTTTAGGGTTAGGGCTAGGGCTAGGGCTAGGGTAGGGTTAGGGCTTTGTCTAGGGCTAGGGCTAGGGCTATTGTTAGGGTTAGGGTTAGGGTTAGGGCTTGGGCTCGGGCTAGGGCTAGGGCTAAGGTTAGTGTTAGGGTTTGGGTTAGGGTTAGGGTTATGGTTAGGGTTAGGGTTAGTGTTGGGGTTAGGGTTAGGGTTAGGGCTTGGGCTAGGGCTAGGGCTAGGGCTAGGGCTAGGGCTAGGGCTAGGGTTAGTGTTTGGTTTTGGGTTAGGGCTATGCTAGTGTTAGGTTTAGGATTAGGGTTAGTGTTAAGGCTAGGCCTAGGGTTCGGACTAAGGTTAGGTTTAGGGTTAGGGGTAGGGTTTGCTCTAGGGCTCGTGCTGTGTTAACAGTTAGGACTATGTCTAAGTCTAAGGCTATGGTGAAGGCTAGGTGTAGTATTAGGGTTAGGGTTAGGGTTAGGGTTAGGGTTCGGTTCGGGTTCGGGTTCAGGTTCATGTTTGGGTTACGGTTGCAGTTCGGGTCCGGATTCGTGTTACGGTTAGGGTTAGGGTTAGGGTTTGGGTTTCTTTAGGGCTAGGGTTGGGGTTAGGGTTAGAGTTCGGGCTAGGGCTAGGGTTAGCTTTAGGGTTAGGGTTAGGGCTGGGGTTAGGGTTAGGGTTAGTGCTAGGTCTAGGGCTAGGGCTAGTGTTAGGGTAAGGGTTAGGGCTAGGGCTAGGGCTAGGACTAGGGCTAGGGTTAGTGTTAGTGCTAAGGCTAGGGCTAGGGCAAGTGTTAAGGTTAGGGTTAGGTTTAGGTTTAGGGCTAGGGCTAGAGTTAGGGTTAGGGTTAGGGCTAGTGCTAGGGCTAGGGTTGGGTTAGGGTTAGGGTTAGGATTAGGGCTAGGGCTAGGCCTAGGCCTAGGGCTAGGGCTAGGGTTAGTGTTAGGGTTTGGCTAGGGCTAGGGCTAGTGTTGGGGTTAGGTTTCGGGCTTGGGTTAGGGCTAGACTAGGGTTAGTGTTAGTGTTTGGGTTAGGGCTAGGGCTAGGGTTAGGTTTAGGATTAGGTATAGTGTTAAGGCTAGGGTTAGGGCTAGGGCTAGGTTTACGGTTAGGGATACGGTTACGGTTAGGGATAGGGATGGGTTTAGGGTTAGGGCTAGTGCTAGGGCTAAGGATAGGGTTAGGATTAGGGTAGAATTAGGGCTAGGGTTAGGGTTAGGTTTAGGATTAGGTATAGTGTTAAGGCTAGGATTAGGGCTAGGGCTAGGTTTACGGTTAGGGATACGGTTACGTTTTGGGCTAGGGATGGGTTTAGGGTTAGGGCTAGGGCTAGGGCTAAGGCTAGGGTTAGGATTAGGGTTAGGATTAGGGCTAGGGTTAGGGCTAGGTTAGGTTTAGGGCTAGGATTAGGGTTAGGGCTAGGGCTAGGGCTAGTGCTAGGGTTAGGCTTAGGGCTAGTGCTAGGGTTAGGTTTAGGGTTACAGTTAGGGTTAGGGCTAGGGTTAGGGTTAGGGTTAGGATTAGGGCTAGGATTAGGGTTAGGGCTAGGGCCAGGGCTAGTGCTAGAGTTAGGGTTAGGGCTCATGGTAGGGTTAGGTTTAAGTTTTCGGTTAGGTTAGGGCTAGGGTTAGGGTTATGGTTAGGTCTAGGGCTAAGGTCAGGTCTAGGTTTAAGTTTAGGGATAGGGCTAGGGTTAGTGTTAGGGTTAGGGTTAGGGTTAGGATTAGGGTTAGGATTAGGGCTATGGTTAGGGCTAGGTTAGGTTTAGGGCTAGGATTAGGGTTAGGGCTATTACTAGGGCTAGTGCTAGGGTTAGGTTTAGGGCTAGTGCTAGGGTTAGGTTTAGGGTTACAGTTAGGGTTAGGGCTAGGGATAGGGTTAGGGTTAGGGTTAGGGCTAGGGCAAGATCTACGGCTCAGGTTAGGTCTAGGTTTAGGGTTAAGGTTAGGGCTAGGGTTAGGGTTAGGGTTAGGGCTTGGGCTAAGGCTAACTAGGGTTAGTGTTAGGGTTTGAGTTAGGGCTAGGGCTAGGGTTAGGTATAGGATTAGGTATAGTGTTAAGGCTAGGGTTAGGGATAGGGCTAGGTTTACGGTTAGGGTTAAGGTTACGTTTAGGGCTAGGGTTAGGGCTAGGGTTAGGGCTACCGCTAGGGCTAGTGCTAGCGCTAGGGTTAGGGTTAGGGTTAGAGTTAGGGTTTAGGATTAGGGTTAGGGTTAGGGTTAGGGTTAGGGTTAGGGTTAGGGTTAGGATTAGGGCTAGGATTAGGGTTAGGGCTAGGGCCAGGGCTAGTGCTAGAGTTAGGGTTAGGGTTAGGGTTAGGGTTAGGTTTAGGGTTAGGGTTAGGGCAAAGGTTAGGTTAGGGTTAGGGTTAGGGTTAGGGTTAGGGCTACGGCTAGGGCTAGGGCTAGCGCTAGGGTTAGGGTTAGGGTTAGAGTTAGGGTTTAGGATTAGGGTTAGGGCTAGGGCCAGGGCTAGTGCTCGAGTTAGGGTTAGGGCTCATGCTAGGGTTAGGTTTAGGGTTTCGGTTAGTTTAGGGCTAGGGTTAGTGTTAGGGTTAGGGTTAGGTTTAGGGCTAGGGTTAGTGTTATGTTTAGGGTTATGGCTAGGGCTAGGGCTAGGATTAGGGTTAGGTTTACGGCTAGGTCCAGGGATAGGGTTATGGTTAGGTTTAGCGCTAGGGCTAGGGTTATGTTTAGGGTTAGGGTTAGGGCTAGGTCTTGGGCTAGGGCTAGGCTTATGTTTAGGGTTGGGTTTAGGGTTAGGGCTCGTGCTAGGGCTAGGTTTAGGGTTTCGGTTAGGTTAGGGCTAGGGTTAGGGTTAGGGTTAGGTCTAGGGCTAAGCTTAGGTCTAGGTTTAAGTTTAGGGATAGGGCTAGGGTTAGTGTTAGGGTTAAGGTTAGGTTTAGGGCTAGGGTTAGGGTTATGGTTAGGTCTATGGCTAGGGCTAGGGCTAGTATTAGGGTTAGGTTTATGGCTAGGTCCAGGGATAGGGTTAGGGTTAGGGTTAGGGTTAGGGCTAGGGCAAAGGTTAGGTCTAGATTTAAGGTTAGGGATAGGGCTAGGGTTTGTGTTAGGGTTAGGGTTAGGTTTATGGCTAGGCTTAGTGTTATGGTTAGGGCTATGGTTAGGGCTAGGGCTAGGATTAGGTTAGGGTTACGGCTAGGTCCAGGGATAGGGTTAGTGTTAGGGTTAGGGCTAGGGCTAGCGTTATGTTTAGGGTTAGGGCTAGGGCTAGGTCTTGGGCTAGGGCTAGGCTTATGTTTAGGGTTAAGGTTAGGGTTAGGGTTAGGGCTAGGGCTATGGTTAGTGTTAGGTTTAGGGTTAGGGTTAGGGCTGGGGCGAAGGTTAGGGTTAGGGTTAGACTTAATGCCAAGGTTAGGTCTAGGGTTAGGTTTATTGTTACGGCTTGGTCTTGGGATAGTGTTAGGGTTTTGGTTGTGGTTGTGGTTGGGGTTGGGGTTAGGTTTAGGATTAGGTTTAGGGTTGGGGCTAGTGTTAGGGTTAGAGTTAGGGCTAGGGTTAGGGTTTGTCTAAGGTTAGGTTTAGGGTTAGGGGTAGGGTTTGCTTTAGGGCTAGTGCTGTGTTAACAGGACGATGACTAAGTCTAATGCTATGTTGAAGGTTAGGTGTAGGATTAGGGTTAGGGTTAGGGTTCGGTTTCGGGTTCAGGGTTTGGTTAAGGTTATGGTTCGGGTCCGGCTTCGTATTATGGTTAGGGTTAGGGTTAGGTTTCGGGTTTGGGTTAGGTTTAGGGATAGGGTTGGGATTAGAGTTAGAGTTAGGGCTAGGGTTAGCTTTAGGGTTAGGGTTAGGGCTGGGGTTAGGGTTAGGGTTAGGGATAGGTCTAGGGCTAGGGCTAGTGTTAGGGTTAGGGTTAGGGCTAGGGTAGGGCTAAGGCTAGGGTTAGGGTTAGTGTTAGTGTTAGTGTTAGTGTTAATGCTAGGGCTAGGGCTAGGGTTAGGGTTAGGTTTAGGGTTAGGGCTAGGGCTAGTGTTAAGTTTAGGGTAAGGTTTAGGGTTAGGGCTAGGGCTAGAGTTAGGGTTAGGGTAAGGGCTAGGGCTAAGGTTAGGTCTGGGGTCAGGGTTTGGGTTAGGGCTAGGGTTAGGGTTAGGGTTAGGGCTATGGCTAGGGTTAGTTTTAGGGTTAGGGTTAGGGCTAGGGTTAGTGCTAGGGTTAGTGTTAGCATTAGTGTTAAGGTTAGGGTTAGGGTTAGGGCTAGGGTTAGGTTTAGGGTTAGGGCTAGGTCTAGCATTAGGGTTAGGGTTAGGGCTAGGTCTTGGGTTAGGGCTAGGCTTATGTTTAGGGTTAGAGCTAGAGCTATGGTTCGTGTTAGGTTTAGGTTTAGGTTTAGGGCTGGGGCAAAGTTTTGGGTTAGGTTATGGTTAGGGTTAGGATTAATGCTAGGGTTTGGTCTACCATTGGGGTTATTGTTAAGGCTTGGGCTAGAGCTAGGTTTAAGGTTTTGGTTGGGGTTGGGGTTGGGGTTGTGTTTAGGTTAAGGATTAGGGCTAAGTTTAGGGCTAGGGCTAGTGCTAGGTTAGGGTTAGGGCTAGGGCTAGGGTTACAGTTAGGGTTAGGGTTATGACAATGGCTAGGCCCTGGGCTAGGTCTACAATTAGGGTTAGGTTTAGGGCTAGGGCTAGGGTTAGTTTTAGGGTTAGGGTTAGGGCTAGGGCTAGGGTTAGGGCTAGGGTTAAAGTTAGTTCTTGGGTTAGTGTTAGGGCTAGGGCTAGGACTAGGGCTAGAGTAACTGGTTAGTGTTTGGGTTCGGGTTTGGGTTCAGGTTAGGGTTACAGTTAGGGCTATGGCTAGGCCTAGGGTTAGGATTAGGGTTAGTTCTAGGGCTATGGCTAGGGCTAGGGTTAGGGTTAGGGCTAGGGCTAGGGCTAGGGCGAGGGTTAAATTTAGGCCTAGGGCTAGGGTTAGGATTAGGGTTAGGGTTAGGCTCAGGTTAGGGTAATGTCTATGGCTAGGTTTATGGTTAGGATTACGGTTATGGTTAGGGCTAGGTTTAAGGTTAGGGTTAGGGCTAGAGCGAGGGTTAGGCTTAGGCTTAGGGCTAGGACTAGGGTTAGGGTTAGGGTTGGGTTTAGGGCTAGTCTAGGGCTAGGGCTAGGCTTAGGGTTTGGGTTAGAGTTAGGGTTAGAGTTAGGGCTAGGGCTATGGTTAGTGTTAGGGTTACAGTTAGGGTTGGGGCTAGGGTGAGTTTTAGGGTTAGGGTTAGGTTTAGGGCTATGTTTAGGGCTAGGTTTTGGGTCATTGTTATGGCTAGGGCTAGGATTAGAGTTGGGTTTGGGGTTTGGTTGGGGTTAGGTTTTGGGTTAGGGCTAGGGCTAGGGCTAGGGCTAGGGCTAGAGTTAGGGTTAGTTTTAGGTCTAGGACTAGGGTTAATTTTAGAGTTAGGGTTAGGGTTATGGCTAGAGTTAGGGCTAGGGTTAGGGTTAGATCTAGGGTTAGTGTTAAGTCTAGGGCTAGGGTTAGTGTTAGGGTTAGGGGTAGGGTTCGGTTTCGAGTTCGGGTTAGGGTTTGGTTTAGGGTTAGGGCTAGATCTAGGCCTAGGGTTAGGTTTAGGGTTAGTTATAGAGCAAGGGCTAGTGCTTGGGTTAGGGTTAGGGCTAGGGCTAGGGCTAAGGCTAGGGCTAGGGTTAAGGTTAGGGCTAGGGTTAGGGTAGGTATACAGTTAGGGTTAATGCTAGGGTTAGGTTTAAGGTTAGGGTTAGGTTCGGGCTAGGGTTAGGACTAGGGCTAGGGCTAGGGTTAGGGTTAGGGTTAGGGCTATGGTTAGGGCTAGGGTTAGGGTTAGGGCTACGGCTAGGTTTAGGTTTAGTGTTAGGGCTAGGGCTAGGGTTAGGGTTAGGGTTAGTGTTATGGCTAGGGCTAGTGCTAGGGCTAGGGTTAGGTTTAGGTTTAGGGCTAGGCTAGTGTTAAGGTTAGGGTTAGGTTTAGGGCTTGGGCTAGGGTTAAGGTTCGGGGAGGGTTAGGCCTAGGGCAAAGGCTAGGTTTAGGGTTAGGGTTAGGGTTAGGGCTAGGGTTAGTGTTAGGGTTTGGGTTATGGCTAGGGCTATGGTTAGTGTTAGGGTTATGGTTAGGATTAGAGTTAGGGCTTGGGCTAGGGCTAGGGCTAGGGCTAGGGTTAGGGCTAGGGCTAGGGCTATGGCTATGATTAGGATTAGGGTTTGTTTTAGGGTTAGGGCTAGGGCTAGGGTTAATGTTAGGTTTAAGGTTAAGGCTAGGGCTAGGGCTAGGGTTAGGGTTAGGTTTAGGGTTAGGGCTATTGCTAGTGATAGGGCTAGTGTTAGGGTTAGAGTTAGGGTTTTGGTTAAGGTTAGGGCTAGGGTTAGTTTTAGGGCTAGGGTTAGGTTTAGTGCTAGGGCTAGGCCTAGTTCTAGGGCTCTGGTTAGGGTTGGTGCTAGGGCTAGGGTTAGAGTTAGGGTTACGTTTAGGGTTAGGGAAGGTTTAGGGTTAGGGTTAGGGCTAGGGCTAGGGTTAGGTTTAGGGTTAGGGTTAGGGCTAGGCCTAGGGCTAGGGTTAGGTTTAGGGTTAGGGTTAGGGCTAGGCCTAGGGCTAGGGTTAGGTTTAGGGTTAAGTTTAGGGCTAGGGCTCTGGTTAGGGTTACGGTTAGGGTTAGGGCTAGGTTTAGGTTTAGGGCTTGTGCTAGTGTTAGGCTTAGGGTTACGTTATGGTTAGGACTAGTTTTAGGGTTAGGCTTAGGGCTCGGGTTAGGGCTAAGGTTTGGGTTAGGGTTAGGGTTAGCGTTAGGGTTAGGGCTAGGGTTAGGGCTACATCTAGTGTTAAGTTTAGGGCAAAGGCTAGGGCTAGGTTTAGGGTTAGGGTTAGGGCTATGGCTAGGGCTAGGACTAGGGCTCGGGTTAGGGTTAGGGCTAGAGCTAGTGTTAGGTTTAGGGTTACGGTTATGGTTAGGGCTAGTTTTAGGTTTAGGGTTAGGGCTAGGACAAGCGTTAGTGTTTGGGTTAGGTTTAGCGCTAGGGTTAGGTTTAGGGTTAGCGTTAGTGTTAGGTCTAGTGTTAGGGCTACGTCTAGTGTTAAGGTTTGGGCAAGGGCTAGGGCTAGTTTTAGGGTTAGGGTTAAGGCTAGGTTTAGGGTTAGGGTAAAGGCTATGGCTAGGTTTAGGATTAGGGTTACGGTTATGGTTAGGGCTAGGCTTAGGGTTAGGATTAGGGCTAGGTCGAGGATTAGGTTTTGGGTTAGGCTTAGGGCTAGGGTTAGGGCTAGGGCTAGGGTTATGGTAAGGGCTAGGGTTAGGGTTAGGGTAGGGTTAGGGATGAGGTTAGTGCTAGGGCTAGGGTTAGGGTTAGGTCTAGGTCTAAGTCTAGGGCTAGGGTTAGGGTTAGTGTTAGGGCTATGGTTAGGGTTAGGGTAGGGTTAGGGTTGGGGTTAGGGCTAGGGCTAGGGTTAGGTTTAGGGTTAGGGTTAGGGTTAGGTCTAGGTCTAGGGCTAGGGCTAGGGTTAGGGCTAGGATTAGGGTTGGGGTTAGGGATAGGTCTAGGGTTAGGGTTAGGGGTAGGGTTAGCTTAGAGCTAGTGCTGTGTTAACATTTAGAACTATGACTAAGTCTAAGGCTATGGGGAAGGTTAGGTGTAGGATTAGGGTTAGTGTTAGGGTTACCGTTACTGTTCTGATTCAGGTTCGGGTTTGGGTTTGTGTTAGGGTTAGGTTTCGGGTTCTGGTTCTGGTTCTGGTTCGGGTTAGGGTTAGGGTTAGTGTTCGGGTTCGGGTTAGGTTTTGGGCTAGGGTTGGGGTTAGTGTTAGAGTTAGGGCTGAGCCAAGGGTTAGCTTTAGGGTTAGGGCTAGGGTTAGGGTTAGGGTTAGGGTTAGGGATAGGGCTAAGGCTAGTGCTAGGTCTATGGTTAGTGTTAGGGTTTGGGTTTGGGTTATTTCTAGGTCTATGGTTAGTGTTACGGTTAGGTTTAGGGTTAGGGCTAGGGCGAGGGTTGGGTTTAGTGTTAGGATTAGGGCTAGCGTTCGTGCTAGGTTTAAGGTTAGGGTTAGGGTTAGGGTTAGGGCTATGGCTATGCTTAGGGTTAACGTTAGGGTACGGGCTAGGTCTAGGGCTATGGCTAGGCTTAAGGTTAGGATTAGGATTAGGGTTATGGCTAGGTCTATGGTTAGTGTTACAGTTAGGTTTAGGGTTAGGTTTAGCGCTGGGTGAGGGTTAGGGTTAGGGTTAGGGTTTGTGTTAGGGTTAGGGCTAGTGTTAGTGTTAGTGTTAGGGTTAAGTTTAGGGCTACGGCTAGGGTTAGGGTAAGGTTAGGGTTGGGGTTGGGGTTGGAGTTGGGGTTGGGATTGGGGTTAGGTTTAGGTTTAGGTTTAGGGCAATGCTAGTGCTAAGTTAGTGGTTAGGGTCAGGGTTAGGGTAGGGTTAGGGCTGGGGTTAGGTTTAGGGTTAGGGCTAGGTCTAGGGGTCGGTCTAGGGTTAGGGTTAGGGTTAGGGCTAGGTCTATGGTTAGGTCTAGGGTTAGTGCTAGGACTAGAGCTAGGGCTAGGGCTATGGTTAGGTTTCGGGTTAGGGTTAGGTTTACTGCTAGGGCTAGGATTAGGTTTAGAGTTAGGGTTAGGGCTATGGCTAGGGCTAGGGTTAGTGTTAGGGTTCGGGCTACGGCTAGGGCTAGGGCTCGGGTTAGGGTTAGGGTTATGGCTATGGCCAGGGCTAGGGCTAGGGCTAGGGCTAGGGCTAGGTCTAGGGTTAGGGTTAGGGTTAGGGTTATGGCTAGGGCTAGGGTTAGTTTTAGGGTTAGGGTTAGGCTTAGGGCTAGGGCTACGGTTAGGGCTAGGGTTAGTTTTAGGGCTAGGGTTAGTGTTATGTCTAGGGCTAGGGCTAGTGGTAGGGTTAGGTTTCGGGTTCGAGTTAGGGTTAGGGTTAGGGTAATGGCTAGGCCTAGGGTTAGCTTTAGGGTTAGTTCTAGGGCTAGGGCTAGGGCTAGGAATAGGGTTAGGGCTAGGGCTAGGGCTAGTGTTATGGTTAGGGCTTGGAATAGGTTTAGGGTTAGGGTTACGGTTAGTGTTAGTGCTAGGGTTAGGGTTAGGTATAGGGTTAGGGTTAGGGCTAGGTCTTCAGCTAGGGCTAGGGTTAGTTTTAGGGTTAAGGTCAGGGCTAGGGCTAGGGCTAGGGCTAAGTTTGGTGTTAGGGTTAGGATTAGGGCTAGAGCTATTGTTAGTGTTAGGTTTATGGTTAGGGTTACGGCTAGGGCTAGTGTTAGGGTTTGAGTTAGGGCTATGCTAGGCTCAGTTTTAGGATTAGGGTTAGTGTTAAAGCTAGGGTTTGGGTTAGGGCTAGGGTTAGGGTTAGGGTTAGGTGTAGGTTTAGCTTGAGGGCTAGTGCTGTGTTAGCATTTAGGACTACGACTAAGTCTAAGGCTATGGTTAAGGTTAGCTGTAGGATTAGGGTTAGGGTTCGGGTTCGGTTTTGGCTTCGGGTTCGGGTAGGGTTAGGGTTCGGGTTTGGGTTAGGGTTAGGTTTTTGTTTCGGGTTCGGATTTGGGTTACAGTTAGGGTTAGGGTTAGGGTTCGGGTTCAGGTTAGGTTTAGGGCTAGGGTTGGAGTTAGGGTTAGGGTAATGGCTAGGGCTAGGTTTAGCTTCAGGGTTAGGGCTAGGGTTAGGGTTAGGGTTAGGGCTAGGGCTATGGTTAGGTTTAGGGTTAGGGTTAGCTTTAGGGCTAGGGCTAGTGCTAGGGCTAGGGCTAGACTTAGGGTTTGGGTTAGGGTTAGGGCTAGGGCTATGGTTAGTGTTAGGGTTAGGGTTAGGGCTAGGGTTAAGGCTAGGGCGAGGGATAGAGTTAGGGTTAGGGTTAGGGCTAGGGTTAGGGCTAGGGTTTGGGTTAGCGTTAGGGTTAGTGTTAGGGTAAGGCTAAGACTAGGGCTAGGGTTACGGTTGGGATTTGGGTTGGGGTTGGGTTTGAGGTTGGGGTTAGGGTTAGGGTTAGGGTTAGGATTAGGGTTAGGGCTTGGGCTAGTGCTAGGGTTAGGGTTAGGCTTAGGGCTAGGGTTAGGGTTTGGGTTAGGGTAGGGCTAAGGCTAGGGCTAGGATTAAGGTTGGGGTTGGTGTTGGGTTTGAGGTTGGGGTTAGGGTTAGGGTTAGGGTTAGGGTTAGGTTTAGGATTAGGGTTAGGGATAGGGCTAGTGTTAGGGTTAGGATTAGGGGTAGGGTTAGGGTTATGGTTATGGCTAGGGCTAGGGATAGGGATAGTGTTAGGGTTAGGGTTAGAGCTAGGGCTAGTGCTAGGGTTAGGGTTAGGGTTAGGGTTAGGGCTAGGGCTAGGGTTAGGGTTAGGATTAGGGTTATCTTGTGGCCAGTGCTAGGGCTAGGTCTAGAGTTAGGGTTAGGGTTAGGGTTATGGCTAGGGCTAGGGTTAGTTTTAGGCTTAGGGTTAGGCTTAGGGCTAGGGCTACGGTTAGGGCTAGGGTTAGTTTTAGGGATAGTGTTAGGGTTATGTCTAGGGCTGGAGCTAGTTTTAGTGTTAAGGTTAGGGTTCAGTTTCGGTGCGGGTTAGGGTTAGGGTTAGGGTTAGTGTTATTGCCTGGGCTAGGCCTAGGGTTAGGTTTAGGGTTAGTTCTAGGGTAGGGCTAGGGATAGGGTTAGGTCTACGGCTAGGGCAAGGGCTAGTGTTACGGTTAGGGCTAGCGCTAGGTTTAGGGTTAGGGTTACTGTTAGTGTTAGTGCTAGGGTTAGGGTTAGGTTTAGGGTTAGGTTAAGGCTCGGTCTTGGGCTAGGGATAGGGTTAGGGTTAGGGTTAGGATTAGGGAGAATGCTAGGGTTAGGGCTAGGGTTAGGGTTATGGTTAGTGCTAGGGCTAGAGCTAGGGCTAGGATTATATTTAGGGTTATTGCTAGGGTTAGGGTTGTGGTTAGGGCTAGGGTTAGGGTTATATTAGCGCTAGGGCTAGGGTAAGGGTTAGGGTTATGGCTAGGGCTAGGGCTAGGGCCAGGGCTAGGGTTAGGGTTAGGGTTAGGGCTAGGGCTGGGTTTGGGCCTAGGATTACGTTTAGGGTTAGGGTTAGAGTTAGGGTTAGGGTTAGGGCTAGGGCTAGATCTAAATCTAGGTTTAAAGTTAGGGTCAGGGCTAGGGTTAGGTTTAGGGTTAGGTCTAGGGTTAGGGTTAGGTGTAGTGTTAGTTTTAGGGCTAGTGCTTTGTTAGCATTTAGGACTATGACTAAGTCTAAGGGTATGGTTAAGGTTAGCTATAGAATTAGGTTTAGGGTTCCGGTTCGGTTTTGGGTTCGTGTTCGGGTAGGGATAGGGTTCGGGTTAGGGTTTGAGTTTGGGTTAGTGTTAGGGTTAGGTTTCCGTTTCGGGTTCGGGTTTGGGTTACGGTTAAGAATAGGGTTAGGGTTCTGGTTTGGGTTAGGTTTAGGGCTATGGTTGGGGTTAGGGTTAGGGCTAGGTTTAGGGATAATTCTAGGGCTAGGGCTAGCCTTAGGGTTTGGGTTAGGGTTAGGGCTAGGGCTATGGTTAGTGTTAGGGCTAGGGTTAGGGCTAGGGCGAGGTTTAGGGTTAGGGTTAGTGCTAGGGTTAGGGCAAGGTTAGGGTTAGGGTTAGGGTAGATCTAAGGCTAGGGCTAGGGTTAGGTTTGGGGTTGGGTTTGTTTTTGAGGTTGGGGTTAAGGTTAGGGTTAGGGTTAGGATTATCGTTAGGGCTAGGGCTAGTGCTAATGTTAGGGTTAGGGTTACGGTTATTGTTAGGGCTAGGGTTAGGGCTAGGGTTAGGGTTAGGTTTAGGGTACGGCTAAGGCTACGGCTAGGGTTAGGGTTGGGGTTGGGGTTGGGTTTTAGTTTGGGGTTAGGGTTAGGGTTGTGGTTAGGTTTAGGATTAGGGATAGGGCTAGTGCTAGGGTTAGAGTTAGGGTTAGGGTTAGGGCTAGAGTTAGGGTTAGGGTTATGGCTAGGGCTAGGTCTAGGGCTAGTGTTAGGGTTACATTTGAGCTAGGGCTAGTGCTAGGGTTAGGGTTAGGCCTAGGGCTAGGGCTCGGGTTAGGGTTAGGGTTATGGCTATGGCCAGGGCTAGGGCTAGGGCTAGAGTTAGGGTTAGGGTTAGGGTTATGGCTAGGGCTAGGGTTAGTTTTAGGGTTAGGGTTAGGCTTAGGGCTAGGGCTACGGTTAGGGCTAGGGTTAGTTTTAGGGCTAGGGTTAGTGTTATGTCTAGGTCTAGGGCTAGGGCTAGTGTTAGGGTTAGGGTTAGGTTTCGGGTTCGGGTTAGGTTTAGGGTTAGGGTTAGGGTTAGGGTTAGGGTAATGGCTAGGCCTATGGTTAGGTTTAGGGTTAGTTCTAGGGCTAGGGCTAGGGATAGGGATAGGGTTAGGGCTAGGGCTAGGGCTAGGGCTAGTGTTACGGTTAGGGCTTAGGATAGGTTTAGGGTTAGGGTTACGGTTAGTGTTAGTGCTAGGTTTAGGGTTAGGTTTAGGGTTAGGGTTAGGGCTAGGTCTTCTGCTAGGGCTAGGGTTAGTTTTAGGGTTAGGGTTAAGGCAAGGGCTAGGGCTAGGGTAGGGTTAGTGTTAGGGTTAGAGTTAGGGCTATGCTAGGCTCAGTTTTAGGATTAGGGTTAGTGTAAAAGTTAGGGTTTTGGGTTAGGTCTAGGGTTAGGGTTAGGGTTAGGTGTAGGTTTAGCTTGAGGGCTAGTGCTGTGTTAGCATTTAGGACTATGACTAAGTCTAAAGCTATGGTTAAGGTTAGCTGTAGGATTAGGGTTAGGGTTCGGGTTCGGTTTTGGCTTTGGGTTCGGGTAGGGTTAGGGTTCGGGTTAGGGTTTGGGTTCGGGTTCTGGTTAGGATTAGGTTTCCGTTTAGGGTTCGGATTCTGTTACGGTTATGGTTCGGGTTCGGATTCAGGTTAGGTTTAGGGCTAGGGTTGGGTTTAGGGTTAGGGTAATCGCTGTGGGCTAGGGTTAGCTTTAGGGTTAGGGCTAGGGTTAGGGTTAGGGTTAGGGCTAGGGCTATGTTTAGGGTTAGGGTTAGGTTTAGGGCTAGGTGTAGGGCTAGGGCTAGCCTTAGGGTTTGGGTTAGGGTTAGGGCTAGGGCTATGGTTAGTGTTAGGGCTAGGGTTAGGGCTAGGGCGAGGGTTAGGGTTAGGGCTAGGATTAGGGCTAGGGTTAGGGCTAGGGTTAGGGTTAGGGTTAGGGTAGATCTAAGGCTAGGGCTAGTGTTAGGTTTGGGGTTGGGGTTGGGTTAGAGGTTGGGGTTAAGGTTAGGGTTACGGTTAGGATTAGGGTTCAGGCTAGGGCTAGTGCTAAGGTTAGGGTTAGGGTTAGGGTTATTGTTAGAGCTAGGGTTAGGGCTAAGGTTAGGGTTAGAGTTAGGTTTAGGGTACGGCTTAGGCTAGGGCTAGGGTTAGGGTTGGGGTTGGGGTTGGGTTTTTTGTTTGGGGTTAGGGTTAGGGTTATGGTTAGGATTAGGGTTAGGGCTAGGGCTAGTGCTAGTGTTAGGGTTAGGGTTAGGGTTAGGGTTAGGGTTAGTGTTAGGGTTAGGGCTAGGGTTATGGTTAGGGTTATGGCTAGGGCTAGGGCTAGTGTTAGGTTAGGGTTAGAACTAGGGCTAGCACTAGGCTTAGGGTTAGGGTTATGGTTAGGGCTAGGGCTAGGGTTAGGGTTAGGGTTAGGGTTATGGCTATGGCCAGTGCTAGGGCTAGGTCTAGAGTTAGGGTTAGGGTTAGGGTTATGGCTAGGGCTAGGGTTAGTTTATGGTTAGGGTTAGGCTTAGGGTTAGGGCTACGGTTAGTGTTAGGGTTATGGTTAGGATTAGGGTTAGGGCTAGGGCTAGTGCTAGGGTTAGGGTTAGGGTTAGGGTTAGGGTTAGCGTTAGGGTTAGGGCTAGGGTTAGGGTTAGGGTAATGGCTAGGCATAGGGTTAGGTTTAGTGTTAGATCTAGTGCTAGGACTAGGGCTAGGAATAGGGTTAGAGCTAGGGCTAGGGCTAGTGTTATGGTTAGGGCTTGGGATAGGTTTAGGGTTATGTTTAGGGTTAGGGTTAGTTTTAGGGTTAGGGTTAGGTTTAGGGTTAGGGTTAGGGCTAGGTCTTGAGCCAGGGCTAGGGTTAGTTTTAGGGTTAAGGTCCGGGCTAGGGCTAGCCTTAGGGTTTGGGTTAGAGTTAGGGCTTGGGCTATGCTTAATGTTAGGGCTAGTGTTAGGGCTAGGGTTAAGACTAGGGCGAAGGATAGAGTTAGGGTTAGGGTTAGGGCTAGGGTTAGGGCTAGGGTTAGGGTTAGTCTTAGTTTAGGGATAAGGCTAGGGCTAGGATTAGGGTTGGGGTTGGGGTTGGGTTTGAGGTTGGGGTTAGAGTTAGGGTTAGGGTTAGGACTAGGGTTAGGGCTAGGGCTAGTGCTAGGGTTAGGGTTATGGCTAGGGTTAAGTCTAGGGTTAGGGTAGGGCTAAGGCTAGGGCTAGGATTAAGGTTGTGGTTGGGGTTGGGTTTGAGGTTGGGGTTAGGGTTAGGGTTAGGGTTAAGGTTAGGACTAGGGTTAGGGCTAGGGCTAGTGCTAGGGTTAGGGTTAGGCTTAGGGCTAGGGTTAGGGCTAGGTTTAGGGTTAGGGTTAGGGTAGGGCTAAGGCTAGGGCTAAGATTAAGGTTGGGGTTGGGGTTGGGCTTGAGGTTGGGGTTAGGGTTAGGGTTAGGTTTAGGATTAGGGATAGGGCTAGGTCTAGTGCTAGGGTTAGGATTAGGGCTAGGGTTAGGGTTAGGGTTATGGCTAGGGCTAGGGCTAGGCATAGTGTTTTGGTTAGGGTTAGAGCTAGGGCTAGTGCTAGCGTTAGGGTTAGGGTTAGGTTTATGGCTAGGGCTAGGTTTAGTGTTAGGATTAGGTTTATGGCTATGGCCAGGGCTAGGGCTAGGGCTAGAGTTAGGGTTAGGGTTAGGGTTAGGGTTATGGCTAGGGCTAGGGTTTTTTTTAGGGTTAGGGTTAGGCTTAGGGCTAGGGCTACGGTTAGGGCTAGGGTTAGTTTTAGTGTTAGGGTTAGTGTTATGCCTAGGCCTAGGGCTAGTGTTAGGGTTCGGGTTCGGGTTAGGGTTAGGTTTAGGGTTAGGGTAATGGCTAGGCCTAGGGTTAGGTTTTGGGTTAGTTCTAGGGCTAGGGCTAGGGCTAGGGATAGGGTTAGGGCTAGGGCTAGGGCTAGTGTTACAGTTACGGCTTGTGATAGGTTTAGGGTTAGGGTTAGGGTTAAGGTTAGTGTTAGTGCTAGGCTTAGGGTTAGGTTTAGGGTTAGGGTTAGGGCTAGGTCTTGAGCTAGGGCCAGGGTTATTTTTAGGGTTAGGGTTAGGGCTAGGGCTAGGACTAGGGTTAGGTTTAGGGTTAAGTTTAAGGCTAGAGTTAGTTTTAGGGTTTGGTTTAGGGTTACGGTTAGGATTATGGTTAGGTTTAGGGCTCGTGCTAGTGTTAGGGTTAGGGTTACGGTTATGGTTAGGGCTAGCTTTAGGTTTAGGCTTAGGGCTAGGGTTAGGGCTAGGGTGAGGGTTAGGGTTAGCATTAGTGTTAGGGCTAGGGCTAGGGCTAGATCTAAGTCTAGGGTTAATGTTAGGGTCAGGGCTAGGATTAGGTTTATGGTTAGGGCTAGGGTTAAGTTTAGGGGTAGGGTTAGCTTTAGGGCTAGTGCTGTGTTAACAGTTAGGACTATGACTAAGTCTAAGGCTATGGTTAAGGTTAGGTGTAGGATTAGGTTTAGGGTTAGGGTTAGGGTTAGGGTTTGGTTTCAGATTCGTGTTTGGGTTTGGCTTAGGTTTCGGGTTCGGGTTCGGTTTAGGGTTATGGTTACATTTAGATTTAGGGCTAGGGTTAAGGTTAGGTTTAGGGCTACGGTTGGGTTTAGGGTAGGGTTATGGCTGGGTTTATGGTTAGGTCTAGGGCTAGGGCTATGATAGGGTTAGGTTTGGGGTTGGAGTTGGGGTTGGGGTTAGGTTTAGGGTTAGGGTTAGGGTTAGGGTTAGGGTAGGGTTATGGCTGGGGTTAGGGTTAGGGCTTGTGCTTGGGCTAGATCTAGGTCCAGGGTTAGGATTAGGATTAGGGTTAGGGTTAGGACTTGGTCTAGTGTTAGGGCTAGGGTTAGTGCTAGGGCTAGGGCTAGGGCTATGGGTAGGTTTAGGGTTAGGTTTTTGGTTAGGGCTAGGGTTACGGTTAGGGTTAGGTCTAGGGCTAGGGCTAGGGCTAGGGTTAGGGTTAGTGTTAGGGTTAGGGTTAGGGCTAGAGCTATTGTTAGTGTTAGGTTTATGGTTAGGGTTATGGCTAGAGCTAGTGTTAGGGTTTGAGTTAGGGCTATGCTAGGCTCAGTTTTAGGATTAGGGTTAGTGTTAAAGCTAGGGTTTGGGTTAGGGCTAGGGTTAGGGTTAGGGTTAGGTGTAGGTTTAGCTTGAGGGCTAGTGCTGTTAGCATTTAGGACTATGACTAAGTCTAAAGCTATGGTTAAGGTTAGCTGTAGGATTAGGGTTA
>CM027406.1:394302-422542 GCA_015711505.1 Sylvilagus bachmani | reverse complement strand
CCTATTACCAAGCTAATGAACTCTGAAACAGCTTTGCACTGCAATAGCAAGCAGAAGTCCTGTGAACTACAACTCTCTACAACCAGGAAGCAGAATGCCCATAAGCTGCGTTTCCTACAGTCAGGCTACAGAAATCGCGCTTATTGTGAATGCGTACTCCCAGGCTACAGAACTCTTCCAAACTGCTTACATCCACACCACCAATACAGAACTCATGTATGCTGCATCGCACTACACTCAGGTGACAGAACTCCTGTAAGATCTGTCTTCTCCACTCATGTTACTGACTTTGTGCACATTGTGGAAGCCTATTCCCAGGCTACAGAATGCTGAAACAGCATTGCACTCCACTAGCATACAGAACTCCTGTGAACTGCATCTCTCTACAGCCACTACGCAGAACGGCCAGAAGCTGCGTTTCCTTCAGTCAGGCTACACAAATCCCATTATATTGAATGCCTAATCACAGGTTTCAGAACCCTTCCTAACTGCTTCATTCCACAGCTCCAATACAGAACTCGTGTACGCTGCATCTCACTGCACTCAGGTTACAGATCTCCTGTAAGCTCTGTCTCTTACACAAAGGCTACACACATGCGCACTTTTGTAAGCCTATTCCCAGGCTACAGAACCCTGAAGCAGCTTTGCACCCACTAGCATACATAACTCATGTGATCTGCATCTCTCTACTGCCACTATGCAAAACGCCCTTAAGCTGAGTTTCCTACAGGCAGGCTACACAATTCCTGCATATTGCAAATGCCTACTCCCAGGCTACAGACCTCTTCCAAACTGCTTACATCCACACCTCCAATACAGAACTCATGTACGCTGCATCTGACTACACTGAGGTTACAGAACTCCTGTAAGCTCTGTCTCCTACACTCCGGCTACTTACTTGCACACATTTTCTCAGCCTATATTCAGGCTATCCACCGCTGAAACAGCTTTGTACTCCACTAGCATACAGAGCTCCTAAGAACTGCATCTCTCAGGATCCAGGTTGCAGAACGCCCATAAGCTGCGTTTCCTAGATTCAGGCTACAGAAATCCAGCATATTGCGAATGCCTACTCCCAGGCTACAGAATTCTTCCAAAGTGCTTCGTTCCACACCTCCAATACAGAACTCATGTATGCTGCATCTGACTACACTAAGATTACAGATCTTCTGTAAGCTCTGTCTCCTACACTCAGGCTACACACATGCGCACAATGTGTCAGCCTACTCCCAAGCTACAGAACTCTTCCAAACTGCTTACATCCATACCTCCGATACAGAACTCAAGCAAGCTGCACCTCACTACACTAAAGTTACGGATCTCTTGTAAGCTCTGTAACCTCCACTTAGGCTACAGATATTGCGCACATTGTGTCAGCCTACTCCCAAGCTACAGAACTCTTCCAAACTGCTTACATGCACACCTCCGATACAGAACTCATGTACACTGCATCGCACTACACTCAGGTGACAGAAGTCCTGTATGCTCTCTCTCCTACACGCAGGTTACAGACATTGTGCACATTGGGAATCCTATACTCAGACTACCCACCGCTGAAACAGCTTTGCACTGCAATAGCAAGCAGAAGTCCTGTGAACTACAACTCTCTACAACCAGGAAGCAGAATGCCCATAAGCTGCGTTTCCTACAGTCAGGCTACAGAAATCCCGCTTATTGTGTTGCGTACTCCCAGGATACAAAACTCTTCCAAAGCACTTACATCCACACCACCAATACAGAACTCATGTATGCTGCATCGCACTACACTCAGGTTACAGTTCTCCTGTAAGCTCTGTCTCCTACACTCAGGCTACTGAGTTTGCGCACATTGTGGAAGCCTATTCCCAGGCTACAGAATGCTGAAGCAGCTTTGCACTCCACTGGCATACAGAACTCCTGTGAACTGCATCTCTCTACAGCCACTACGCAGAACGCCCATAAGCTGCGTTTCCTACAGTCAGGCTACACAAATCCCGCTTATTTTGAATGCCTACCCACAGGCTTCAGAACCCTTCCTAACTGCTTCATTCCTGAACTCCAATACAGAACTCATGTACTCTGCAACTGACTACACTCAGGTTACAGAGGCCCTGTATGCTCTGTCTCCAACACTCAGGCTACATACATGTGCACATTGTGTCAGCCTACTCCCAGGCTACAGAACTCTTCCTAACTGCATTGTTCCACACCTCCGATGCAGAACTCATGTACGCTGCATCTGACTACACTGAGGTTACAGAGCTCCTGTAAGCTCTGTCTCCCACACTCAGGCTACAGACTTGCGCACATTGTGGAAGCCTATTCCCAGGCTGAAACAGCTTTGCACTCCACTAGCATACAGAACTCGCGTGAACTGCATGTCTCTACAGCCACTACGAGAACACTCATAAGCTGCGTTTCCTAGAAGGTGGCTACAGAAATCTCGCATATTGCGAATACCTACTGCCAGGCTACAGAACTCTCCTGAACTGCATTGTTCCACACCTTCGATACAGAACTCATGTACGCTGCATCTCACTACACTGAGCTTACAGAGGTCCTGTAAGCTCTGTCTCCTACACTCAGGCTACACACATGCACACATTGTGGATGCCTATTCCCAGGCTACAGAACTCTGAAACAGCTTTGCACTCCACTAGCATACAGAACTCCTGTGAACTGCATCTCTCTTCAGCCACTACGCAGAACACCCATAAGCTGCGTTTCCTAGAAGATGGCTACAGAAATCCCGCATATTGCGAATACCTACTCCCAGGCTAGAGAACTCTTCCAAACTGCATCGTTCCACACCTCCAATACAGAACTCATGTACGCTGCATCTCACTACAGTCAGGTTACAGAAGACCTGTACGCTCTCTCTCCTACACGAAAGCTATAGACATTGTGCACACTGTGTAAGCCTATTCCAAGCTAAAGAACTCTGAAACAGCTTTGCACTGCAATAGCAAGCAGAAGTCCTGTGAACTACAACTCTCTACAACCAGGAACAGAATGCCCATAAGCTGCGTTTCCTACAGTCAGGCTACAGAAATCCTGCTTATTGTGAATGCGTACTTCCAGGCTACAGAACTCTTCCAAACTGCTTACATCCACACCTCCGATACAGAACTCATGTACGCTGCAGTTGACTACACTCAGGTTACAGAACTCCTGTAAGCTCTGTCTCCTACACTCAGGCTACACACATGCGCACATTGAGGAAGCCTATTCCCAGACTGAAACAGCCCTGCACTCCACTAGCATAGAGCACTCCCATGAACAGCATCTCTCTACAGCAAGGACACAGAACGCCCATAAGCTGCATCACTCAGGCTACACAAATCCCGCATATTGCGAATCCTTACTCCCAGCTACAGAAGACTTCCACACTGCTTCGTTCCACACCTCCAATACAGAACTCATGTAAGCTGTAAATCACTACACTAACTGTACGCTCTGTCTCCTACACTCAGGCTATAAACATTGCGCACATTGTATAAGCCTACTCCCAGTCTACAGAACTCTTCCATAGCGCCTACATTCACACCACCAATACAGAACTCATGTATGCTGCATCTCACTACACTCCAGTTACAGAAGTCCTGTACATAGTCACTCCTATATGAAGGTTACAGACATTGTGCACATTGGGTAAGCCTATTCCCAGGATACAAGAAGGCTGAAACATCTTTGCACTCAACGAGCATACAGTACTCCCGTGAACTGCATCTCTCTGCAGCCACTACGTAGAACACCCATAAGCTGCGTTACCTACAGTCAGGCTACTGAAATCCCGCATATTGTGAATACCTACTCCCAGTTTACAGAACTCTTCCAAACTGCATTGTTCCACACCTCCAATACAGAACTCATGTACGCTGCATCGCACTTCACTGAGGTTACAGAAGTCCTGTAAGATTTCTCTCCTACCCTCAGGCTACCGAATTTGCACACATTGTGTCAGCATATACTCAGGCTACCCAGCCCTGAAACAGCTTTGTACTCCACTAGCATACAGAACTCCCGTGAATTGCATCTCTCTGGAGCCAGGTTGCAGAACGCCCATAAGCTGCATTTCCTACAGTCAGGCTACACAAATCCCGCATATTGCGAATGCTTACTTCCAGGCTACAGAATCCTTCCAAACTGCTTCGTTCCAAACCTCCAATACAGAACTCATGTACGCTGCATCTCACTGCACTCAGGTTACAGATCTCCTGTAAGCTCTGTTTCCTACACTCAGGCTACAGGCATGTGCACATTGTATAAGACTATTCACAGGCTACAGAATGCTGAAAGAGCTTTGTACTCCACTAGCACACAGAACTCCCGGGAACTGCATCTCTCTACAGCCAGGATGCAGAACGCCCATAAACTGCGTTTCCTACAGTCAGGCTACAGAAAACCCAATATTGCGAATGCATACTCCCAGGCTACAGAACTCTTTCAAACTGCTTTATTCCACACCTCCGATACAGAACTCAAGCATGCTACACCTCACTACACTAAGGTTATGGAACTCCTGTAAGCTCTGTCTCCTCCACTTAGGCTACAGATATTGCGCACATTGTGTCAGCCTACTCCCAAGCTACAGAACTCTTCCAAACTGCTTACATGCACACCTCCAATACAGAACTCATGTACGCTGCATCTGACTACACTCAGGAAACAGAACTCCTGTAAGATCTGTCTTCTCCACTCAGGCTACTGACTTTGTGCACATTGTGGAAGGCTATTCCCAGGACACAAGAAGGCTGAAACATCTTTGCACTCCACTAGCGTACAGAACTCCTGTGAACTGCATCTCTCTGCAACCACTACGCAGAACGCCCATAAGCTGCGTTTACTTCAGTCAGGCTACACAAATCCCGTTATTTTGAATGCCTACTCACAGGCTTCAGAACTCTTCCAAAGCACTTACATCCACACCACCAATACAGAACTCATGTACGCTGCATCTCACTACACTCAGGTGACAGAAGTCCTGTACGCTCTCTCTCCTAAACGCAGGTTACAGACATTGTGCACATTGGGTAAGCCTATTCCCAAGCTAAAGAACTCTGAAACAGATTTGCACTGCAATAGCAAGCAGAAGTCCTGTGAACTACAACCAGGAAGCAGAATCTCCATAAGCTGCGTTTCCTACAGTCAGGCTACAGAAATCCCGCTTATTGTGTATGCGTACTCCCAGGCTACAGAAAAATAACAAACAGCCTACATCCACACCTCCAATACAGAACTCATGTACGCTGCATCTGACTACACTCAGGTTACAGAGCTCCTGTAATATCTCTCTCCTACACTCAAGCTACAGACTTTGACCACATTGTGTCAGCCTATACTCAGGCTACCCACCGCTGAAACAGCTTTGTACTCCACTAGCATACAGAACTCCCGTGAATTGCATCTCTCTGGAGCCAGGTTGCAGAATGCCCAAAAGCTGCGTTTCCTAGATTCATGCAACAGAAATCCGGCATATTGTGAATGCCTACTCCCGGGCTGCAGAACTCTTCCAAACTGCTTCGTTCCACACCTCCAATACAGAACTCATGTACGCTGCATCTCACTACACTCAGGTTACAGAAGTCCTGTAAGCTCTATCTCCTACACGCAGGCTACACACATGCGCACATTGTGGAAGCCTATTCCCAGGCTACAGAACTCTGAAACAGCTTTGTACTCCACTAGCATACAGAACTCCAGTGAACTGCATGTCTCTACAGCCACTACGCAGAACGCCCATAAGCTGCATTTCCTAGAATAAGGCTACAGAAATCCCTCATATTGTGAATTCCTACTCCCAGGCTACAGAACACTTCCAAACTGCTTCGTTCCACACCTACAAGGCAGAACTCATGTACGCTGCATCTCACTACACCCAGGTTACAGAAGACCTGTACGCTCTCTGTCCTACACGCAGGCTACAGACATTATGCACATTATTAAGCCTATTCCCAAGCTAAAGAACTCTGAAACAGCTTTGCACTCCACTAGCATACAGAACTCCTGTGAACTGCACTCTACAGCCAGGAGGCAGAATGCCCATAAGCTGCATTTCCTACAGTCAGGCTACACAAATCCCACATAAGCAAATTCTTTTTCATGGGCAAGTGGGTTCAATGTCATGCTAGCAAACACAAATATCATTTTTAACCTGGTTTCTGTAACATTCTACTCAGAAAACTCGAATGTGTACCTGTTGTTTCTCCATGTGTTACCAATTAGTGTTTGCCAACAAAAAAACAAAGTGTTACATGCCAGAATTCATTCCAAAATCTAAAGTTCATAAATAATATCCAGAAAAAAGAAACAAACACAGAGGCTGTAGCAAGAGCTGGGATTGAGTTAGGCAGAACAGAACCGGATATTACTGGTTAGATCCAGACCCTTCTGGACAAACTCGTGTGGAACTCTTGTGCAAAGGACCCAGAAAAGAATATTGAAACTGGTTTTGGAGAAAAGCAAATCTTTTTTGTGGGCAAATGGATTCAATGTCATGTTTTCAGTCGCAAATATCATTTTTAACCTGGTTTCTGTAGCATTCTACTCAGAAAACTCGAATGTGTACCTGTTGTGTCTCCGTGTGGAACGAATTAGCGTTTTCAACAAAGAAACACAATGTTTTTTTTTTTTTATTTTTTTGACAGGCAGAGTGGACAGTGAGAGAGAGAGACAGAGAGAAAGGTCTTCCTTTGCCGTTGGTTCACCCTCCAATGGCCGCCGCGGTCGGCGCGCTGCGGCCGGCGCACCGCGCTCATCCGATGGCAGGAGCCAGGACCCAGGTGCTTTTCCTGGTCTCCCCATGGGGTGCAGGGCCCAAGCCCTTGGGCCATCCTCCACTGCACTCCTGGGCCACAGCAGAGGGCTGGCCTGGAAGAGGGGCAACCGGGACAGAATCCGGTGCCCCGACCGGGACTAGAACCCGGTGTGCCGGCGCCGGAAGGCGGAGGATTAGCCTGTTGAGCCACGGCGCTGGCCAAAGAAACACAATGTTATCTGCCAGAATTCATTCCAAACTCTAAAGTTCACAGATAATATCCAGGAAACACTAAGAAACACACAGGCTGTATTAAAAGCTGATATTCATTTACCCACAGAGAGCCGGATATTTCTGGTTTGATCCAGACCTATCTGGACACACTCGTGTGGAATTCGTGTGCAAAGGACCCAGAAAAGCAGTGTCAAACTCGTTTTGGAGAAGAGGAAATCTTTTTCGTGGGCAAGTGGATTCAATGTCATGTTTACAAACACAAATATCTTTTTTAACCTGTTTGCTTTAGCATTCTAGTCAGAAAACAGTTATATGTACCTGTTTTGTCTCCATGTGGAACGAATTTGCATTTCCAACAAAGAAACACAATGTTACATGCTAAAATTCATTCAAAATTCTAAAGTTCATAGAAAATATCCAGGAAACACTAACAAACACACAGGCTGTATTAAAAGCTGATATTCATGTAGCCACAATAGAACCGGATATTTCTGGTTTGATCCAGACCTATCTGGACAAACTCGTGTAGAATCCGTGTGCAAAGAACCCAGAAAAGCACAGTCAAACTGGTTTTGGAGAAAAGCAAAGTCTTTTTCGTGGGCAGGTGGATTCAATATCATGTTAGCAAACACAAATATCATTTTTAACCTGGTTTCTGTAGCATTCTACTCAGAAAACTCGAATGTGTATCTGTGGTGTCTCCATGTGTTGCCAATTAGTGTGGGCCAACAAAAAACAAAATGTTACATGCCAGAATCCATTCCAAACTCTAAAGTTCATAGATAATATCCAGAAAACAGAAGCAAACACAGAGGCTGTAGCAAGAGCTGGAATTGAGTTAGGCAGAACAGAACCGAATATTTCTGGCTAGATCCAGACACATCTGGAAACTCGTGTGAAATTCGTGTGCAAAGAACCCAGAAAGAATATTGAAACCGGTTTTGGAGAAAAGCAAAGTCTTTTTCATGGGCAAGTGGAATCAATGTCATGTTTACAGTTGCAAATATCATTTTTAACCTAATTTTGTAGCATTCTACTCAGAAAACACTTAGGTGTACCTGTTGTGTCTCCATGTGGAACTAATTAGCGTTTCTAATGAAAAAACACAATGTTACATGCTAAAATTCATTCAAAAGTCTAAAGTTCAAAGAAAATATCCAGAAAACACTAACAAACACACAGGCTGTATTAAAAGCTCATATTCAGTTACCCACAATAGAACCTGATATTTCTGATTTGATCCAGATCTATGTGGACAAACTCCTGTGGAATCCGTGTGCAAAGAACCCTGAAAAGCACAGTCAAACTGGTTTTGGAGAAAAGGAATGTCTTTTTCGTGGGCAACTGGATTCAATGTCATGTTAGCAAACACAAATATCATTTTTAACCTGGTTTCTGTAGCATTCTACCAGTACCCGAACCCAAACCCCAATGATAAGCCTAAAACTAACCCTAGCCCTAACCCTAACAAACACCGTAAAACTAACCCAAGACCTGGCCCTAACACTCACCCTAAACGTAGCCCTAACCCTAACCATGGTCCTAGCCCTAACCCTAACCCTAACACTAGCCATATCTCGAGCCCTGACCCTAACACTAACACTAACCCTAACCCCAAACCTAAACCAAACCCCAACCATAAGCCTAAACATAACTCTAGCCCTAACCCTAAAACACACCCTAAACCTAATCCTAGACCTAAAACTAACCCTAAACCTATCCCTAGCCCTAGCCCTAGCCATAACCCTAACCCTAACCCTAACGCTAGGCCTCGCCCTAGCCCTAGGCCTAGCCCTAGCCCTAGCCCTAAACCTAACGCTAAACCTAATCCTAGCCCTAAACCTAATCCTAACCCTAGCCCAAGCCCCAGCCCTAGCCCTAACCCTAACCCTAAACCTAGCCCTAGCCCTAGCCCTAACAATAACCCTAACCCTAAAACTAACCCTAGCCCTAACCCTAACCTAACACTAGACCTAGCCCTAACCCTAACCGTAGCCCTAGTCCTAACCTAACCCTAACCCTAGCCGAGCCCTAGCCCTAACCCTAACCCTAACCCTAATCCTAACCCTAACAACAACCACAACCAGAACAACACCAACCCCAACCCTAACCCCGACCCCAACCCCAATGCTAACCCTAACCCTAACCCTAACCCTAAACCTAACAATAACCCGAAAACTAACCCGAACCCTTAATTCTAAAAACAACACTAAATCCGAATAAAAACCCTAAACTTAATCCTAATTCTAACCCTAAACTTAGCCATAACCTAGCCCTAACCTAACTCTAACACTAGCCCTAACTATAACTCTAAACATAGCCCTAACACTAACACTAACCCTAACAATAACCCTAGCCCTAGCCCTTACCCTAAGCCTAACCCTAGCAGTAACCCAAACCTAGCCCTACCCTTAGCCCTAGACTTAGCCCTAAACCTGACCCTAACCCTAACCAAACCCAAGCCTTAGCCCTAGCCCTAACCCTATCGCTAACCCTAGCCCTAACCCTAACTGTAACCTAAACATAGACCGAGCCGTAACCTTAACCCTAACACTAACCCTAGCCCAAGCCCTAACCCTAACCCTAGCCATAACACTAACCCTACCCAGAGCCAAACCCCAACACCAACAACAACCCCAATCCAACCCTAACCCTAGCTCTAGCACTAACCATAACCCACACCCTAAAGCTATCACTAACCCTAGCCCTAACCCTAACCCTAACCTTAAACCTAGCCTTAGCCATAGGCTTAGCCAGAGCCTTAACCCTAACCCTAACTCTAGCCCTAACCCTAGCTTTAGACCTAGGCCTAACCCTAACCCTAACCCTAACCCTAACCCTAACCGTAACCCTAACTCTAGCTCTTGCACTAACCCTAACACTAACCATAGCCCAAGGCCTAGCCCTAGCCCTAACCCTGACCCTAACCCTAACCTAGCCCTAGCCCTAACCCTAAACCTAACCCTAGCCCTAACCTTAACCTAAACCTAGCCTTAGCCCTAACCCTAACCCTAGACCTAGCCCTAAACCATCCTAACCCTAGCAGTAGCCCAACCCTAACACTAACACTAACACTAACCCTAAATCTGAATCCAACACCAACCCCAACCCAAACTCCAAACAAAAGCCTAAACTTAACACTAGCGCTAACCCTAACACACACCCTAACCCTAACCCTAACCCTAATCCTAACCCTAACCACAACCCCAACCAGAACAACACCAACCCCAACCCTAACTCCAACCCCAACCACAATGCTAACCCTAACCATAACCATAACACTGACCCTAATTCTAACCATAAACAGAGCCCTAACCTAGCCCTAACCTAACCCTAACCCTAGCCCTAACTATAAATCTAAACGTAGCCATAACACTAACACTAACCCTAACCCTAACCCTAGCACTAGCCCTTACCCTAAGCCTAACCCTAGCCCTAACCCTAAGCTAACACTAGCCCTAGCCTTAAACATAAATCTAATCCTAACCCTAACCCTAGCCCTAGCCCTAACCCTAACACTAACCCTAAACCTAGCCCTAACCTTAACCTAACCAGTGCTAACCCTATCCCTCACCCTAGTACTAACCCTAACCCTAAACCTAAACCTAGGACTAGCCATAACCCTAACCCTAACCCTAACCCTAGCCCAAGCCTTAAACCTATCCCTAGCCCTAGCCCTAACATAACCCTAACCCTAACCCTAGCCAAGCCCTAGCACTAACCCTAATCCTAACCCTAAACCTAGCCCTAACCCTAACCTAACTGAGCGCTAACCCTATCCCTCACCCTAGCACTAACCCTAACCCTAAACCTAAACCTAGGACTAGCCGTAACCCTAACCCTAACCCTAACCCTAGCCCAAGCCTTAAACTTATCCCTAGCCCTAGCTCTAACCTAACCCTAACCCTAACCCTAGCCGAGCCCTAGCCCTAACCCTATCCCAACACTAACCCTAAACCCAAATCCAACCCCAACCCGAACCCTAACCCTAACCCCAACCCAAACCCCAACACCAACAACAACCCCAACGCAACCCAAACCCTAACCCTAACCCTAGCTCTAGAACTAAACATAACCCACACCCTAAAGCTAACCATAGCCCTAGCCCTAACCATAACTCTAACCCTAAACCCAGCCTTAGCCGTAGACCTAGCCATAGCCCTAACCCTAACCATAAACCTAGCCCTAGCCCTAGACCTAGGCCTAACCCTAACCCTAATCCTAACCCTAGCTCTAGCCCTAACCCTAGCCCTAGGCCTAGCCCTAGCACTAACCCTAAACCTAACCCTAAACCTAGCCCTAGTCCTAGCCCTAGCCCTAGTCCGAACCCTAACCCTAAACGTAAACCTAGGCTTAGCCGTAAAACTAACCCTAACCCTAACCCTAACCCTAAAACTAACCGTAGCCCTAGCCTAGCCCCAGCCCTAAAACTAACAATAACCCTAAACCTAAATGTAGCCCCAGTCCTAACACTATCCCTAGCCCTAAACCTAACCATAACTCAAACCCTAGCCATAGAACTGTTCCTAGCCCTAAACTTAACGCTAACCCTAACCTTAGCTCTAACCCTAACCCTAACCATAAACTTAACCCTAACCCCAGACCTAGCCCTAGCCCTATTATAGCCTTAAAACTAACCAGAAAAAAAAACCCTAGCCATAGCACTGGCCCTAGCCCTAACACTAACATTAAACTTAAACTTAGCCCTAACCCTAACCCTAACCCTAAACCTAACCCTAGCCCTAGCCCTAGCCCTATCCCTAACCCTAGCCCTAGCCCTAGCCCTAGCCCTAACCATAACCCTAACCCTAACCCGAACCATAGCCCTAACCCTAACCCTAACCCTAACCCTAGCCCTAGGCCTAGCCCTAGCCCTAACCCTAACCCTACAACGAACCATAACTCTAGCCCTAACCCTAACCCTAATCCTAGCCCTAGGCATAGACCTAGCACTAACCCTAACCCTAACCCTAACCCTAACCCTAAGCCTAACCCTATCCCTAGCCCTAACCCTAAACCTAGCCCTAGCACTAACCCTAACCCTAACCCTAGACATAGACCTAGACCTAACCCTAACCCTAACACTAACCCTAACCACAAACCCAAGCCCAACCCCAACCCAAGCCCAACCATAAGCCTAAATCTAACCCTAGCCCTAACCCTAACATATACCCTAAACCTAACCCTAGCCATAGCCAAAACCCTAACCCTAATCCTAACCCTAGCCCTAGCCCTAGCCCTAGCCATAAAACTAACATTAACCTTAAGCCTAGGTCTCGCCCTAGCCCTAGCCCTAGCCCTAGACCTAGCCCTAACCTTAACCTTAATCCTAGCCCTAGCCCTAACCTTAACCCTAACAATAACTCTTACCCTAGCCCTAACCCTAACCCTAAACCTAACCCTAACCCTAGCCCTAGCCTTAGCCCTAGCCCTAACCCTTAACCTAACCCTAACCCAAACTGTAGCCATAGAACTGGCCCTAGCCCTAATCCTAACGCTAACCCAAACATTAGCCCTAAACCTAAACCTAAGTCTAACCCTGGCCCTAGGCATAGCCCTAGAACTAACACTAACCCTGACCCAAACAATAGCCCTAGCCCTAAACCTAAACCAAACCCTAGCCCTAAGCCTAACCCTAGCCCTAACCCTAACCATAACACTAACCCTAGGGCTAACTCTAACACTAGTCCTAGCCATAGCCGTAACCCTAACACTGACCCTAACACTAACCCTAACACCAAACCCAACCCCAACCCCAACCAAAACCCCAACCGTAAGCCTGAAGCTCACCCTAACCCTAACCAAAACACACACCCTAAACCTAACCCTAACCCTAGCCCTAACCCTAACCCTAACACTAGCCCTAGCCCTAGCACTAGCCCTAGCCGTAACCCTAACCATAACCCTAACCCTAGCCCTAGCCCTAGCCCTAATCCTAAACCTAACCCTAGCCCATGCCTCAGCCCTAGCCCTAACCCTAACACACACCCTAAACCTAACCCTAACCCTAGCCCTAACCCTAACCCTAACACTAGCCCTAGCCCTAGCCCTAGCCCTAGCCGTAACCCAAACCATAACGCCCTAGCCCTAATCCTAAATCTAACCCTAGTCCATGCCTCAGCCCTAGCCCTAACCCTAACACACACCCTAACCCTAACCCTAACCCTAATCCTAAACCTAACCACAACCCAAACCCCACCTCCAACCCCAATCCTAACCCCAGCCCCAACCCCAACCTTAACCCAAACCCTGACCGTAACCCTAAACCAATTCTAACCATCACCCTTAATCCTAAAAAAAGACTAAATCCTAATAAAACACCCTAAACTTAACCCTAATTCTAACCCTAAACCTAGCCCTAACCTAGCCCTAACCTAACCCTAACCATAGCGCTAACTAAAACCCTAAAGATAGCACTAACCCTAACCCTAACCCTAACCCTAACCCTAACCCTAGCCCTAGCCCTTACCCTAACCCTAACCCTAATCCTAGCAGTAACCCTAACCTAACACTAGCCCTAGCCCTAAAACTATACCTAACCGTAACCCTAGCCCTAGCCCTAACCCTAACACTAACCCTAGCCTTAACCCTAACCTAACCCTGGCCCTAGCCCTAGCCATAACCTTACCCAAACACAAAACCTAGTCCTCGACATAGCACTAGCCCTAGTGATAACCCGAACCCTAACCCTAACCCTAGCCCTAGACCTAACAATAACCCTAACCCTAGCCCAAGCCCCAGCCCTAGCCCTAACCCTAACCGTAACCCTAGCCCTAGGCCTAGTCCTGGGCCAGACCTAGACATAACCCTAACCCTAATACTAGCCCTAGATCTAATCCTAACGCTCACAATAATCCTAACCCTAAACTCAACCCCAACAACCACCCAAGCCGCAAACATAAGGCTAAAACAACCCTAGCCCTAACCCTAACACACACCATAAACCTATCCCTAGCCCTAGCCCTAGCCCTAACCCTAACCCTAGTCCTAGCCCTAGCACTAGTCATAACCCTAACCCTAACTCTAACCCTAGCCCTAACACTAACCTAACCCTAGCCCTAACCCTAACCCAAACCACAACCCTAACCCTAACCTAACCCTAGCCCTAGCCCTAACCCTAACCCTAACCCTAGTGTCACCGTAGCCATAGCCCTAGCCCTAACCCTTAACCTAACGCTAGCCCTAGCCCTAACCCTGACCCTAGCTCTAGCCCTAGTCCTAACCCTAACCCTAGCCCTAGACTTAATCCTAACCCTTGCCTTAATCCTAACCCTAACCCTAACCCTAACATTAGCCCAAGCCCCAGCACTAGCCCTAACCCTAAACCTAACCCTAGTTGTAGCCCTAGCCCTAACCCTAAACTTAACACTACCCCTAATCCCAAACCCAACCCCAACAACAAACCAAACCCAAACCATAATCCTAAACCAAACACTAGCCCTAACCCTAACACACACCCTAACCCGAACCCTATCCCTAATCCTAACATTAACCATTACCACAACCCCAACCCCAACAACAAGAGCAACCCTAACCCCAACCCCAAACCCTAACCTAAACCTTACCCTAACCCGAAAACTAACCATTATCCTTAGTCCTAAAAAAACACTAAATCCTTATTAAAAAAACACTAAATTTAAGGCTAATTCTAACCTCTCCATAACCTAGCCCTAACCTAACCATAACCCTAGCCCTCAGTATAACACTAAACACAGCCCTAACACTAACACCAACCCTAACCCTAACCCTAACACTAAACCTAACCCTACACTAACCTAACCCTAGCCCTGGCCCTAGCCCTAGCCATAACCCTAACCTAACCAAAGCCCTAGACCTAGCCCTACACTAGCCCTAAACCTAAACCTAACCCTAACTCTAACCCTAGCCCTAGCCCTAACACTAATCCTAACCCTAGCCCTAACACTAACCTAACCCTAGCCCTAGCCCTAGCCCTAGCCCTAGCCCTAGCCCTAGCCATAACCCTAACACTAGCCCTAACCTTAGCCCTAGGCCTAGCCCTAGCCCTAACCCTAACATTAACCCAAACCCTAGCCATAGCCCTGGCGCTAACCCTAACCCTAACACTACCGCTAATCTTAGCCCTAACCCTAACCATAACCCTAGCCCTATAACTAACCCTAACCTTAAACTGAGCCCAAGCCCCAGCCCTAGCCCTAACCATAACCCTAACCCTAAACCTAGACCTAGCCCTGGCCCTAGCCCTAGCCCTAGCCATAAACCGAAACCTAAGCCTAACCCTAACTCTAACACTAGCCCTAGCCCTAACCCTAACCCTAACCCTAACCCTAGCCCTAACCGTTACGTGACCCTAGCCCTGGCCCTAGCCCTAGCCCTAGCCATAACCCTAACCCAAACACTAAACCTAGACCTAAACCAAGCCCTAGCCCTAACCCTAAACCAAACCAAACCCTAGCCAAAGCAGTGGCCCTAGCCCTAACCCTAACCCTAACGCTAACCCTAACCCTAACCCTAACCCTAACCCTAACCCTAACCCTAGCAGTAACCCTTATCCTAACCCTAGCCCTAGACCTAACCCTAATCCTAACCCCAACCCCAACACCAACCCCAACTACAACCACAAACCCAACAAAAACCCTAACCCAAAACCTAGCTCTAGCCGTAAATCTAAACCTAACCCTAACACTAAACATAGTGCGGGGCCTAACGCTAAACCTAACCCTAGCCCTACCCTAACGTAAACCTGGCCCTAGCCCTAGCCCTAGCCATAACCCTAACCCTAACACTAACCCTAGTCCTAGGCCAAGCCCTAGCCCTAACACTAACCCTAACCCAAACCCTAGCCAAAGCACTGGCCTTAGAACCAACCATAACCCTAACCCTAACCCTACTCTAGCCCTAGCCCTAGGCCTAGCCCTAACCCTAACCCTAACTCAAACCCTAGCCATAGCACTGGCCCTATTCCTAACCCTAACGCTAACCCTAATCTCATCCCTAACCCTTACCCTAACCCTAATCCTAACTCTAGCCCTAGCCCTATCTCTAGACTTAGCCCTAACCCTAACCCTAATACTAGCCCTAGCCCTATCCCTAGACCTCGCCCTAAACCTAACCCTAACCCAAATCCTAGCCATAGAACTGGCCCTAGCCCTAATCCTAACACTAGTCCTAGCCCTACCCTAACCCTAACCCTAACCATAACCTAACCCTAGCCCTAGGCCTAGCCCCAACCCTAACCATAACAATAAACCTAACCGCAAAATCAACCCAAAACCCAACCCACACCGCAACCATAAGCCTAAACATAAACCTAGCCATAACCCTAATAGACACCCTAAACTTAATCCTAGCCCTAGCCCTAACACTCACCCTAAAACTAGCCATAAACCTAACCCTAGCCTTAGCCCTAACCCTAACCTAGGCCTAGCCCTAGCAAACCCTAACCTTAACCCCAACCCCAACACCAAACCTAACCCCAACCACAAACCCAACCCAAACCCTAAACCTAAACCTAGCCCTAGGCCTAGCCCTAGCCCTAGCCCTAACCCGAACGCTAACCCTACCCATAGCAGTGGCCCTAGTCCTAAACCTAACGCTAACCCTATCCTTAGCCCTAACCCTAACCCTAACCCTAACACTAACCCTAACCCTACTCTAGCCCTAGCCCTAGGCCTAGCCCTATCCCTAACCCTAACTCAAACCCTAGCCATAGCACTGGCCCTATACCTAACCCTAACGCTAAGCCTAATCTTAGCCCTAACCATAACCCTAACCCTAATCCTAACTCTATCCCTAGCCCTGGACTTAGCTCTAACCCTAACCCTAACACTAGCCCTAGCCCTAGCCCTAGGCCTCGCCCTAGCCCTAGGCCTCGCCCTAAACCTACCCTAACCCAAACCCTAGCCATAGAACTGGCCCTAGCACTAACCCTAAAGCTAACCCTAAACTTAAACCTAACCCTAAACCTAACCTTAACCGTAAGCCTAACCCTAGCCCTAGGCCTAGCACTAGCCCTAACCCTAACCCGAACCCGAACCATAGCCACAGCCCTAACCCTAAACGTAACCCTAGCCCAAGGCCTAGCCCTAGCCTTAACTAACCCTAAACCTAACCCAAACCCTAACCCTAAACCTAGCCCTAGCCCTAACCCTAAGCCTAACCCTAACACCAAACCGAACCCCAAGACCCCAACACAAATCACAACCATAAGACTAAACCTAACCCTAGCCCTAACCCTAACACACACACTAGCCCTAGTCCTAGCCCTAGCCCTAGCCCTAACACTAACCCTAACCCTAACCCTAGCCCAAGCCCCAACCTTAGCCCTAACCCTAACACTAACCCTAACCCTAACCTTAGCCGTAGCCATAACCCTAACCCTAGCCCTAAACCTAACCTAAACCTAGCCCTAGCCCTAACCCTAACCCTAACCCTAGCCCTAACACTAACCTAACCCTAGCCCTAGGCCTAGCCCTAACCCTAACACTCACCTAGGCCCTAACTCTAACCCTAAACCTAAACCTAGGCCTAGCCGTAACCATAAACCTAACCTTAACCCTATCTCTAGTCCTAACCCTAAAACTAGCCCTAGACCTAGCCCAAACACTAACCCTAACAACCAATCCAACCCCGTCACCAGCCACAAACCCAAACCCAACCCAAACCCTAAACCTAACCCTAGCTCTAGCCCTAACCCTAACCCACACCCCAAAAGCTAAACCTAGACCTAGCCCGAGCCATAGCCCTAACCCTAAACTTAACCCTAGCACTAGCCCTAGCCCTAGATCTAGGCCTAACTCTAACCCTAACCCTAATCCTAACCCTAACCCTAATCCTAGCCCTAGACCAAGCCCTAGCACTAACCCCAACCCTAACCCTAACCCTAAACCTAGCCCAAGCCCTAGCCCTAATCCTAACCCTAACCCTAACCCTAGCCCTAGCCCTAGCAGTAGCCATAACCCTAACCCTAACCCTTAACCTAAAGCTAGGCCTAGCCGTAACACTAGCCCTAACCCTAACCCTAGCCTTTGTCCTTGCCCTAACCCTAGTCCTAGCCCTAACCGTAACGATAACCCTAACCACAACCCCAACCCCAACCCCAACACCAACCCCAAACCCAACCCAAACCATAACCCTAACCCTAGTTCTAGCCCTAAATCTAACCCACACTCTAAAGCTAACCCTAGCCCTAGCACTAACCCTAAACCTAAACCAAGACTTAGAACTAGACCTAGCCATAACCCAAACCCTAACTCTAACACTAGCCCTAGCCCTAGCACTAGACCTAGGCCTAACCCTAACGCTAACCGTAACACTAGCTCTAGCCCTAAAGCTAAACCTAGCCCTAGCCCTAGCCCTAGCCCTAGCCCTAGCCCTAGACCTAAACCTAACTCTAACCCAAACCCTAGCCATAGCACTGGCCCTAGCCCTAATCGTAATGCTAACCCTAAACTTAGACCTAACCATAACCCTAACTCTAACCCTAACACTAGCCCTAGTTCTAGCCCTAGCCCTAGCCATAACTCCAACCCTAATCCAAACCCTAGCCAGAGCACTAGACCTAGCCCTAACCCTAACGTTAACACTGACCTTACCATAACACTAACCAAAACCCTAACCCTAACTCTAACCCCAGCCCTAGCCCTAACCCTAACCCTAGCTCTAACCCTAGCCCTAACACTAGCCCTAACACTAACACTAACCCAAACACAAGCCATAGAACTGGCCCTAGCCTAACCCTAACCATAACCCTAGCCTTAGCCCTAGCCCTAACCCTAAACCAAAACCTAAAGCTAGGCCTAGCCATAACACTAACCATAACCCTAAACCTAGCCCTTGCCCTTGCCCTAAACCTAACCCTAGCCATAGGCCTAGCCATAGCCCTAACCCTAACCCTAACCCCAACCCAAAGCCAAACCCCAACAACAACCCCAAACCCAATCCAAACCCTAACCCTAACCCTAGTTCTAGCCCTAAACCTAACCCACACCCTAAAGCTAACCATAGCCCTAGCACTAACCCTAACCCTAAACCTAGACTTAGAACTAGCCCTAGCCATAACACAAACCCTAACCCTAATTCTAACCCTAACCCTAACCCTAGCACGAGACCTACCCTAACCCTATCACTTGCCGTAGCCCTAGCCCTAACACTAACACTAACCCTAACCCCAAACCCAACCACAACCCCACCCCAAACCCCAACCATAAGCCTAAACATAACCCTAGCCCCAACCCTAACACACACCCTAAGCCTAACCCTAGCCCAAGCCCTAAACCTAACCCTACCCTAGCCCTAGCCCTAGCCATAACCCTAACCCTAATCCTACCCTAACCCTAGCCTTCACCCAAGCCCTAGCCCTAGCCCTAGCCCTAACCCTAACGATAAACCTAATCCTAGCCCTAGCCCTAAACCTAACCCTAAGCCTAGCCCAAGCCCCAGCCCTAGCCCTAACCCTAAACCTAGCCCTAGCTCGAACCCTAAGCCTAAATGGAAACCTAAACCTTACGCTAGCCCTAACCCAAAGCCTAACCCTAACCCTGACCTTAAACCTAGCACTAACCGTAGCGATAGGCCTAGCCCTAACCCTAACTCTAATCCTAGCAATAGGCCTAGCCCAAACCCAAACCCTAACCCTAGCCCTAGTCCTAATCCTATCCCTAACCCTAGCCCTCATCCTAACCCTAACCGTAGGCGTAGCCCTACCCATAGCCCTAACCCTAACCCTAACCCTGACCCTAACACTAACCCTAAACTTAACTCTAACGATAGCCCTAGCCCTTACCCTAAACTTAACCCAAGCCCTAACCCTAACCCTAGAACTAACCCTAACCCTAGCACTAACCCTAAACCTAACACTAACCCTAATAATATACCTATCCCTAGCCCTAGCCCTAACTCTAACCCTAACCCTAACCCTGACCCTAACACTAGACCTAGCCGAACCCTATTCCTAACCCTAGCCCTTGCCCTAGCCCTAACCCTAACCCTAACACTAACCCTAACCCTAGCCCTCGCCCAAGCCCTAACCCTAGCCGTAACCCTAGCCCTAACCCTAACACTGACACTTACCCTAACCCTAACCCTAGCCCTAGCGCTAGCCCTAGCCCTAGCCCTAACCCTAAACCTAAACCTAAAGCAGGGCCTAGCCATAACACTAACAATAACCCTAACCCTAGCACTTGCCCTTGCCCTAAACCTAACCCTAGCCCTAGTGCTAGCCTTAGCCGTAACCCTAACCCTACCACCAAACCCAACTCCAACACCAACGCCAAACCCAACCCAAACCCTACCCTAACCCTAGTTCTAGCCCTAAACCTAACCCTCACCCTAGCTAACATTAGCCCTAGACCTACCCTAACCCTAACCAAAGCCGTAGCCCTAGCCCTAAACCTAACATTAACACTAACACTAGCCAACACTAGCCCTAACCCTAAAACTAATCATAGCCCTAGCTCTAACCCTAATCATAACCCTAACCCTAAACCTAATATAAGCCCTAACCCTAAACCTAGAACTAGCTATAACCTAAACTTAACCCTAGCCATAGCCCTAGCCCTAACCCTTACCCTAACACTAACCCTAACCCCAAACCCAACCCCAACGCCAACACAAACCCCAACCATAAGCCAACGTAAACCTCGACCTAACCCTAACAAAGACGCTAAACCTAATCCTGGCCTTGGCCTAACCCTAACCCTAACACTAACACTAGCCCTAGCCCTAGCCCTGGCCATAACCCTAACCCTTAACCTAACCCTAGCCCACACCCCAGCCCTAACCCTAACCCACACCATAAAGCTAACACTAGCACTAGCCCTAACCCTAACCCTAACCCTAACACTAACCCTAGCCCTAACCCTAACCTAACCCTAGCCCTAGCTAACCCTCACCATAGCCCTGGCCCTAACCCAAACCCTAAATCTAGCCGTAGCCTTAGCCCTAACCCTAACCCTAATACTAACCCTAACCCCAAACCCAACCACAACCCCAACCCTAACCGCAACCTCAACCCTAAACCTAACCTTAACCCTAAACCTAACCCAAACCCTAACCCTAACCTAAACCTAACCCTAGCCCTAACCCTAACCTAACCCTAGCCCTAGGACTAACCCTCACCCTAGCCCTGGCCCTAACCCAAACCCTAAACCTAGCCATAGCATTAGCCCTAACCCTAACCCTAATACTAACCCTAACCCCAAACCCAACCCCAACCCCAAACATAACCCTAACCCTAACATAACCCTAACCCTAACCCTTAACCCTAAAAAAACACTAAATCCTAATAAAAAACACTAAACTCTAATACTAACCCTAAAACTACCCCTAACCTAGCCCTAACCTAACCCTAAACCTAGCACTAACTATAACCCAAAACATAGCACTAACACTAACAGTAACCCTAACCCCAAACCTAACCCTAACTCTAGCCCTATCCCTTACCGTAACCCTAACCCTAACCCGAGCTCTAGACCTTACCCTAACCCTAAACCTAACCCTAGCCCTAACCCTAACCTAACCCTATCCCTACCCTAGCCCTAGCCCTAGCCCTAGCCCTAAATCTAACCCTAACCCTAACCCTAGCCCTAACCCTAACCTAACCCTACTGTAGCCCCAACCCTAACCATAATGCCCACCCTAGCCCTCGCCCTAGACCTACCCTAGCCCTAACCCTAACCCGAACCCTTACCCTAACCCTAGCCCTAACCCTAACCCTAACCCTAACATCAGACCTCGCCCTAAACCAAACCCTAACACTAGCCTAGACCTAATCCCTACCCTAACCCTAGCCCTACCCTAACCTAAACCTAGCCCTACCCTAACCATAACCTTAGAGCTAGCCCTAACCCTAGGCCTAACCCTAGCCGTAGCCCTAGCCCTAACCCTAACCCTAACACTAACCCGAACCCCAAACCCAACCCCAACCACAATCCAAACCCCAAACATAAGCCTAAACCTAACTCTAGCCCTAACCCTAACACACACCCTAACCCTAACGCTGAACCTAATCCTAACACTAACCATAACCCCAACCCCAACCACAACCCCAACCCTAAACCCAACCCCAATCCCAGCCCTAACCTAACACTAACCCTAACCATAACCTGAACACTAACCCTCACCCTTAATCCTAAAAAAACACTAAAACCTTATAAAAAAAAAAACACTAAAATAAACCCTAATTCTAACCATAAGCCTAGCACTAATCTAGCCCTAACCCTAGGCCTAACCCTAACCTAAACCTAGCCCTAGACATAACCCTAACCCTAACCCTAACCTGACACCTAGGCCTAGCCCTAGCCCTAACACTTACCCTAAACCAAACCCTAGCCATAGCACTGGCGGTAGTCCTAGCCCTAACGTTAACCCTAACGTTAGCGCAAACCTTAACCCTAACCCTAAACCTAACACTAGACTTAGGCCTAGCCCTAGCCCTAACCCTAACGCTAAATCAAACCATAGCCCTAGGCCTAACCCTAACCCTAACCCTAACCCTAACCCTAGGCCTAGCCATAACCCTATCCCTAAACCTAACAATAGCCCTAACCTTAACCCTAGCCCTAGACCTAATGCTAATCCTAACAATAGCCGTAGCCCTAGCCCTAGCCTAACCCTAACCCTAACACAAACCCTAACCCCAAACCCAACCCAAACCCCAACCCAAACCCCAATCATAAGCCTAAACATAACACTAGCCCTAACCCTAACACACAACCTAAACCTAAACCTAGCCCTAGACATAAACTTAACCCTAACACTAACCCTAGCCCTCACCCTAGCCCTAGACCTAGCCCTAACCCTAACCCTAAACTTAGCCCTTGCCCCAGCCCTAGCCCTAACCCTAAAACTAACCCTAGCCATAGCTCTAACCCTAAACCTAACTCTAACCCTAAACCTAATATAAGCCCTAACCCTAACCGTAGAACTAGCCCTAAACCTAACCTTAACCCTAGCCCTAACCCTTACCCTAACACTAACCCTAACCCCAAACCCAAACCCAACCCCAACACAAACCCCAAATATAAGCCAAAATATAACCCTAGACCTAACCCTAACAAAGACCCTAAACCTAAAACTAGCCCTAGGACTAACCATAACCCTAACACTAACCCTAGCCCTAGCCCTAGCCCTAGCAATAACCCTAACCCTAACCGTAACCCCAGCCCTCACCCCAGCCCTAAAGCTAACCCACACCATAAAGCTAACCCTATCCAAGCCCTAAACCTAACCCTAACCCTAACCCTAGCCCTAAACCTAACCTAACCCTAGCCCTAGCCCTAACCCTCACCCTAGCCCTGGCCCTAACCCAAACCCTAAACCTAGCCATAGCATTAGCCCTAACCCTAACCCTAATACTAACCCTAACCCCAACCCCAACCCCAAACCCAACCCTAACCCCAACCCCAAACATAACCCTAACCCTAACATAACCCTAACCCTAACCCTTAACCCTAAAAAAACACTAAATCCTAATAAAAAACACTAAATTCTAATACTAACCCTAAAAAAACCCCTAACCTAGCCCTAACCTAACCCTAACCCTAGCACTAACTATAACCCTAAACATAATACTAACACTAACAGTAACCCTAACCCCAAACCTAACCCTAACTCTAGCCCTATCTCTTACTGTAAAACTAACCCTAACCCTAGCCCTAGACCTTACCCTAACCCTAAACCTAACCCTAGCCCTAATCCTAACCTAACCCTATCCCTATCCTAGACTTGCCCTAGCCCTAAACCTAACCCTAACCCTAACCCTAACCCTAGCCATAACCCTAACCTAACCCTACTGTAGCCCTAGCCATAATCCTAACCCTAACGCTAATCCTAGCCCTCGCCCTAGACCTAACCTAACCCTAAACCTAACCCGAACCCTTACCCTAACCCTAGCCCTAACCCTAACCCTAACCCTAACATCAGACCTAGCCCTAAACCAAACCCTAACCCTAGCCTAGACCTAATCCCTACCCTAACCCTAGCCTTAACCCTTACATAACCCTAGGTCTACCCTAACCATAACCTTAGGCCTAGCCCTAACCCTAAGCCTAACCCTAGCTGTAGCCCTAGCCCTAACCCTAACACTAACCCAAACCCCAACCACAATCCAAACCCCAAACATAAGCCCAAACCTAACGCTAGCCCTAACCCTAACACACACCCTAACCCTAACCCTAAACCTAATCCTAACACTAACCATAACCCCAACCCCAACCCCAACCCCAACCCCAACCCTAACCCCAACCCCAATCCCAGCCCTAAGCCTAACACTAACACTAAACATAACCCGAACACTAACCCTCACCCTAGACCTAGCCTGAACCCTAACCCTAACCCTAGACCTAGCCCTAGCCCTAACCCTAAGCCTAACTCTAGCCATACCCCTAAGCCTAACCCTAACCCTCACCTTAACCCTAACCCTAACCTAGCAGTAGCCCTACCCCTAACCTTAAACCTAGCCCTAGCCCTTACCCTAACCCTAACCCTAGCCCTAAACCTAACCTAAACCTAACACTAGCCCTAGCCCTAGCCCTAAACCTAACCCAAACCCTAACCCTAACCCTAAACCTAGCCCTAGCCCTAACCATGAACCTAAACCTAGCCCTAACCCTAGCCCTAGCCCTAACCCTAATCCTAGCACTAGCCCTAGCCCTAACCCTAACCCTAACCCCAACCCCAACACCAACCCCAACCCCAACCCCCAATGAAACCCAAATCCTAACCCTAACCCTAGTTCTACCCCTAACCCTAACCCACACCATAAAGCTAACCCTAGCTCTAGCCCTAAGCATAATCCTAAACCTAGCCTTACACCTAATCCTAGCCATAACCAAAACCATAACCCCAACCCTAGCCCTAGCCCTAGACCTAGACCCAGCCCTAACCCTAACGCTAACCCTAACCCTAGCTCTAGCCCTAAACCTAACCCTAAACCAAAACCAAGTTGTAACCCTAACCCTAAACAAAACCCTAGCCCTAGCCCTAGCCCTAACACTAACCCTAACCTAAACCCTAGCCATAGCACTGGCCCTATCCCTAACCCTAACGCTAACACTAACCTAGGCCTAACCCTATCCATAACCCTAACTCTAGCCCTAGCCCTACCCCTAAACACAACCCTAACCCTAGCCCTAGCCTTAGCCCAGCCATAGCCCTAACCCAACCCTAACCCAAACCATAGTCATAGCACTGCCCATGCCCTAACCCTAATGCTAACCTTAACCTTAACGCTAACCGTAACCCTAACCCTAAAACTAACCCTAACCCTAGGCCTAGCCCTAGCCCTAACCCTAACCCTAACCTGAACCATATGGCTAGCCCTAACCCTAAACTTAACCCTAGCCCTAGGCCTAGCCCTAACTCTAAACCTAAACCTAACCCTAGCCCTAAACCTAATCCTAGCCCTAGCACTAACCCTAACCCTAAACCTATCCCTATCCCTAGCCCTAGCCATAACCATAACCCTAACACTAAACCTAGCCCTAGCCATAACCCAACCCTAAACCTAAACCTAACCCTAGCCATAGCCCTAACCCTAACCCTAATCCTAACCCTAGCCCTAACACTAACCTAACCTTAGCCCTAGGTCTAGCCCTAACCCTATCCCTCACCCTAGCCCTAATCTTAACCCTAAACCTAAACCTAGGCCTAGCCGTAACCCTAAACCTAACCCTAACCTTAGCTCTAGCCCTAACCCTAACCCTAGCCCTAGACCTAGCCCAATCACTAACCCTAACCTCAACCCAAACCCCAACACCAACCCCAGCCCCAAACCCAATCCAAACCCTAACCCTAACCCTAGTTCTAGCCCTAAACCTAACCCACACCCTAAAGCTAACATTAGCCCTAGAATTACCCTAACCCTAACCCTAGCCATAGCACTAGCCCTAAACCTAAAACTAACACTAACACTAAGCCTAACCCCAAACATAAGCAGTACCCGAACCCAAACCCCAATGATAAGCCTAAAACTAACCCTAGCCCTAACCCTAACAAACACGGTAAAACTAACCCAAGACCTGGCCCTAACCCTCACCCTAAACCTAGCCCTAATCCTAAACCTGGCCCTAGCCCTAACCCTAACCCTAACACTAGCCATAGCCCGAGCCCTAACCCTAACACTAACACTAACCCTAACCTCAAACCCAAACCCAAACCCAACCCAAACCACAACCATAAGCCTAAACATAACCATAGCCCTAACCCTAACACACACCTAAACGTAACCCTAGCCCTAAACCTAACCCTAACCCTATCCCTAGCCCTAGCCCTAGCCATAACCCTAACCCTAACCCTAACCCTAGGCCTCGCCCAAGCCCTAGGCCTAGCCCTAGCCCTAGCCCTAACGCTAACGCTAAACCTAATCCTAGCCCTAACCCTATCCCTAACCCTAGCCCAAGCCCCAGCCCTAGCCATTACCCTAACCCTAACCCTAAACCTAACCCTAGACCTAGACCTAAACATAACTGTAACCCTAGCCCTAGCCCTAGCCCTAACCCTAACCCTAACCCTAACCCTATTCCTAGCCCGAACCCTAACCCTAACCCTAGCCGTAGCCCTAGCCCTAACCCTAACGCTAACACTAACTCTAAACCCAAAACCAACCCAACCCTAACCCAAAACCCAACCATAAGCTTAAACCTAACCGTAGACCTAACCCTAACACACACCCTAAAACTAAACCTAGCCCTAGCCCTAACCCTAACCTATCCATAGACGTAGCCCTAGCCCTAACCCTAACCCTAACCCTAACCCTAACCCCAACCCCAATCCCAACCCCAAACCCAACCCAAACCCCAACCATTATCCTAAACCTAACCCTAGCCCTAACCCTAACACACACCCTAAACCTAACCCTAGCCCTAGCCCTCAACCTCACCCTCACCCTAACCCTAACCCTAGCCCTCACCCTAGACCTAGCCATAACCCAAACCCTAAACCTAAACCTAACCGTAGCCATAGCCCTAACCCTAACCCTAACCCTAACCCTAATCCTAACCCTAATCCTAACCCTAGCCCTAACACTAACCTAACCTTAGCCCTAGGTCTAGCCCTAATCCTATCCCTCCCCTAGCCCTAATCCTAACCCAAAACCTAAACTTAGGCCTAGCCGTAACCCTAAACCTAATCCTAACCCTAGCTCTAGCCCTAACCCTAACCCTAGACCTAGACCAAGCCCAAACACTAACACCAACCTCATCCCAAACCCCAACACCAACCCCAATGCCAAACCCAACCCAAACCCTAACCCTGACCGTAGCTCTAGACCTAACCCTAACCCTAACAATAAACCTAGCCTTAGGCCTAGCCCTAGCCATAGCCCTAACCCTATCCGTAACCATAGCCCTAGACCTAGCCCTAGACCTTGGCCAAACCTACCCTAACCCTAACCCTAGCCCTTGTCCTTGCCCTAAACCTAACCCTAGCTCTAGCCCTAACCCTAACCCTAGCCCTAGCCATAGCCCTAGCCCTAACCCTAGCACTAACCCTAAACCTAAACCTAAAGCTAGGCCTAGCCATAACACTAAACCTAACCCTAATCCTAGCACTTGCCCTTGCACTAAACCTAAACAGAGCCCTATCCCTAGCCCTAGCCCTAACCCTAACCATAATCCTAACCACAACCCCAACCCCAACCCCAACACCAACCCCAAACCCAACCCAAACCCTAACCCTAACACTAGTTCTAGCCCTCAATCTAACCCACACCCTAAAGCTAACCCTAGCCCTAACATTAACCCTAACTCTAAACCTAGCCTTAGCCCTAGACCTAGCCATAAACCAAACCGTTAACCCTAACCCTAACCAGAACAATAGCCTTAGCCCTACCCCTAACGCTAGCCCTAGACCTACCCTAACCCTAACCCTAGCCGTAGCCCTAGCCCTAACCCTAACACTAACACTAACCCTAACCCAAAACATAACCCCTACCCGAACACAAACCCCAACGATAAGCCTAAAACTAACCCTAGCCCTAACCCTAATACACACGTAAACCTAACCCTAGGCCTAGCCCTAACCCTCACCCTAACCCTAGCCCTAACACTAACCCTAGCCCTAGCCCTAGCCCTAACCTTAACCCTAACACCAAACCCAACCCAAACCCCAACCCTAACCGCAACCATAAGCCAAAATATAACCCTAGCCCTAATCCTAACACACACCCTAAACTTAACGCTAGCCCTAGCCCTAAACCTAATCCTAAACCTATCCCTAGACCTAGCCGTAGCCATAACCCTAACCCTAACACTAACCCTAGCCCTCGCACAAGACCTAGCCCTAGTCCTAGCC
>CM027406.1:367782-394202 GCA_015711505.1 Sylvilagus bachmani | reverse complement strand
CTAACAGTAACCCTAGCCATAGCCCTAGCCTAACCCTAACCCTAACACAAACCCTAACCCCAAACCCAACCCAAACCCCAACCCTAACCCCAACCATAAGCCAAAATATAACCCTAGCCCTAATCCTAACACACACCCTAAACTTAACGCTAGCCCTAGCCCTAAACCTAATCCTAAACCTATCCCTAGACCTAGCCGTAGCCATAACCCTAACCCTAACACTAACCCTAGCCCTCGCACAAGACCTAGCCCTAGTCCTAGCCCTAGCCCTAACCCTAACACTAAACCTAATCCTAGCCCTAACGCTAACCCTAGCCCTAGCCCTAGCCCTAACCCTAACCCTAACCCTAACACTAACCCTAGACCTAGCCCTAACCCTAAACCTAGCCATAGCCCTAGCCCTAACCCTAAACCTAAGCCTAACCCTAGCAAAGCCCCAGCCCTAGCCCTAACCCTAACCCTAGCCGTAGCCCTAGCCCTAACCCTAACCCTAACCCTAGACCTGGTCCGAACCCTAACAGTAACCCTAGCCATAGCCCTAGCCTAACCCTAACCCTAACACTAACCCTAACCTGAAACCCAAAACCAACCCTAACCGAAACCCCAACCATAAGCCTAAACCTAACCGTAGACCTAACCCTAACACACACCCTAAAACTAACCCTAGCCCTAGGCCTAACGCTAACCGTAGCCCTAGTCCTAACCCTAAAACTAACAGTAACCCCAAACCCAACCCCAACCCCAACCCAAACCCCAAACATAAGCCTAAACCTAACCCTAGCCCTAACCTTAACACACACCGAAAACCTAATCTTAGCCCTAGCCCTAACCCTAACCCAAGCCCTAACACTAACCCTAGCCTTAGCCCTAAACCTAACCCTAACCCTAGCCATAGCCCTAGCACTAACCCTAACCCAAGCCCTAACACTAACCCTAGCCTTAGCCCTAAACCTAACCCTAACCCTAGCCATAGCCCTAGCCCTAACCCTAACCCTAACAATAACCCTATCCCTAGCCCTAGCCCTAGCAATAACACTAACCCTAACCCTAACCCTGGCCCTCAACCTAGCCCTAGAACTAGCAGTAGCCCTAACCCTAACCCTAACCCTGATCCTAGCCCTAGCCCTAAATCTAACCCTAAACTTAGCCCATGCCCCAGCCCTAGCCCTAACCCTAAAACTAACCCTAGCCCTAGCTCTAACTCTAAACCTAACCCTAACCCTAAACCTAATATAAGCCCTAACCCTATACCTAGAACTAGCTCTAAACCTAACCTTAACCCTAGCCATAGCCCTAGCCATAACCCTTACCCTAACACTAACCCTAACACCAAACCCAACCCCAACCCCAACACAAACCCCAAACATAAGCCAACCTAACCCTAGACCTAACCCTAACACTCACCCTAACCTGAGACCTAGGCCTAGCCCTAGCCCTAACACTTACCCTAAGAAAAACCCTAGCCATAGCACTGTCCCTAGCCCTAACCCTAACTCTAACGCTAACCTTAGCGCAAATCTTAACCCTAACTCTAAAACTAACACTAGCCTTAGGCCTAGCCCTGGCCATAAACCTAACCCTAAACCAAACCATAGACCTAGGCCTAACCCTAACCCTAACCCTAACCCTAGCCCTAAGCCTAACCCTAGCCCTAGCCCTAGCCCTAACCCTAACCCTAACACTAACCCTAACTCCAAACCCAACCCCAACCCAAACCCAAACCCCAACCATAAGCCAAAATATAACCCTAGAACTAATCCTAACACACACCCTAAACTTAACCCTAGCCCTAGCCCTAAACCTAATCCTAACACTATCCCTAGCCCTAGCCATAGCCATAACCCTAACCCTAACCCTAACACTAACCCTAGCCCTCGCACAAGACCTAGCCCTAGTCCTAGCCCTAGCCCTAACCCTAACGCTAAACCTAATCCTAGCCCTAGCCCTAGCCCTAACCCTAACCCTAAACCTAGCCCTAGCCCTAGCCCTAAACCTAACCCTAACACTAAACCTAACCCTAACCCTAGCCGTAGCCCTAGCCCTAACCCTAACCCTAACCCTAGCAAAGCCCCAGCCCTAGCCCTAAACCTAACCCTAGCCCTAGCCCTAACCCTAGCTCTAGCCCTAGCCCTAACCCTAACCCTAGACCTATCCCTAACCCTAACCCTAATCCTAACCCTATTCCTAGCCCGAACCCTAACCCTAACCCTAGCCGTAGCCCTAGCCCTAACCCTAACGCTAACACTAACTCTAAACCCAAACCCAACCCCAATCCTAACCCAAAACCCAACCATAAGCTTAAACCTAACTGTAGACCTAACCCTAACACACACCCTAAAACTAAACCTAGCCCTAGCCCTAACCCTAAACCTAACCATAGACGTAGCCCTAGCCCTAACACTAACCCTAACCCTAACCGTAAAACTAACCCTAACCCCAATCCCAACCCCAACCCCAACACAAAACCCAAACATAAGCCAACCTAACCCTCGACCTAACCCTAACACTCACCCTAACCTGAGACCTAGGACTAGCCCTAGCCCTAACACTTACCCTAAGAAAAACCCTAGCCATAGCACTGGCCGTAGTCCTAGCCCTAGCCCTAGCACTAAGCCTAACCCTAACCCAAACCCTAGCCATAGCACTGGCCCTACCCTTAACCCTAACGCTAAGCCTAACCTTAGCGCAAACCTTAACCCTAACCCTAAACCTAACACTAGACTTAGGCCTAGCCCTAGCCATAACCCTAACCCTAAACCAAACCATAGACCTAGGCCTAACCCTAACCCTAGGCCTAGCCCTAACCCTATCCCTAAACCTAACCCTAGCCCTAACCTTAACCCTAGCCCTAGCCCTAACGCTAATCCTAAAATAGCCATAGCCCTAGTACTAATCCTAATCCTAACCCTAAAACTAACCCTAACCCCAAACCCAAACCCAAATCATAAGCCTAAACATAACACTAGCCCTTACCCTAACACACACCCTAAATCTAACCCTAGCCCTACATAAAATGAACCCTAACACTAACCCTAGCCTTCGCCCTAGCCCTAGCCCTAGCCCGAACCCTATCCCAAACCCTAGCCCTAGCCCTAGCCCTAACCCTAACCCTAAGCTTAGCCCATGCCCCAGCCCTAGCCCTAACCCTAACCCTAACTGAAACCCTAGCCATAGCACTGGCCCTAGCCCTAAAACTAAGGCTAACCCTAACTTTAGCCCTAATCCTAACCCTAACCCTAACCCTAACCATAGCTCTAGCCCTAGCCCTAGCTCTAACCCTAAACCTAGCCCTGGCCCTTGCCCTGGCCCTAGGTCTAGCTCTAACCCTACCCCTAGCCCTAGCCCTAACCCTAACCCTAACCCTAACCCTAACCCTCACCCTAAGCCTAAACTTAACTCTAAACATAGCCCTTGGCCAAACCCTAACCTTAATCCTAGTCCTAACCCTAACCCTAGCACTAACCCTAACCCTAAACCTAATCCTAACGCTAGCCTTAGCCCTAACCTTAACCCCAACCCTAGCCCTAGCCCTAGCCCTAAATCAAGCACGAACCGTAAACTTAACACTAGCCCTAGACCTAGCACTAACCCTATCCCTAACACTAACCCTAATTCCAGAACTAACCCATGCCCAAGCCCTAACCCTAATCATAACCCTAACCCTAGCCCTAGCAAAAACCCTAACCCTAACAATAACCCTAGCCTTAGCCTTAGACCTATAACTAACCATAATCCCAACGCTAGCTCTAACCCTAACCCTAAACCTAGCACTAGCCCTAACCCTACACCTAACCCTAACCCTAGCACTAGCCCTAATCCTAACCCTAACCCTAGCCCTAACCCTAACCCTAGACCTAACCTTAAACCTAGCACTAAACCTAACGCTAACACTAACACTAGCCCTAACCCTAACCCTAGGCCTAGCCCTAATCCTAAATCTAACCCTAACCCAAACCATAATCGTAAACCTAACTCTAGCCCTAGCCCTAAACCTAACCCTAGGCCTAGCCCTAATCCTAACCCTAAACCTAACCCTAACCCCAGACCTAGCCCTAACCCTAACCCTAACCTTAACCTTAAACATAGACCTAACCGTAACACTAACTCTAAACCCAGCCCTATCCCTAGCTCTAGCACTAACCCTGACCCTAAACCTAGCCCTAAACCTAATACTAACCCTAACCCTAGCCCTAAACCTAACCCGAACTCTAACCTTAAACTTAGCACTGACCCTAACCTTAACCCTAACCCTAGCCCTAACCCTAGCCCTAACCCTAGCCATAGCCCTAGCCCTAACCCTAACACTAACCAGGCCCTAGACCTAATCCTATCCCTAACTCTACCCTAAACCTAATCCTAGCCCTAGCCCTAGCGCTAGCCATAGCCCTAACCCAAACCCTAACCCTAGCCATAATGCTAACACTAACCCGAGCCCTAACCCTAACCCTAACCCTAGCCCTAGCCCTAGCCGTAGCCCTAAACCTAACGCTAAACCTAACCCTAACCCTAAACCAAGCCCTAGCCCTAGCCCTAGCTCTAGCCCTAGGTCTGAGCCTAACCCTAACCCTAGCCCTAACCCTAAAGCTAACCCTAACACGAACCCTAGAACTAGCCCTAGCCCTAACACTAACCCTAACCCGGACCCTAGCCCTAAGAATAACCCTAGCCCTAACCCTAAACCTAACCCTAACCTTAAACCTAGCACTAACCCTAACCCTAGCCATATCCTAGCCCTAACCCTAACCCTAACAGAAGCCCTATCCCTTATCCTATCCCTAACCCTAGCCTTAACCCTAAACCTAACAACAGCCCTAGCCCTAGCCATAGCCGTTCGTTAACACTAACCTTAACCATAAACCTAGGCCTAGCCATAGACCTAGCCCTAGCCCTAACCCTAGCACTGAGATTAACCCTAGCCCTAGCCCTAGCCATAGCCATAACCCTAACCGTAACACTAGATCCAGCCCTAACCATAACCCTAAACCTAGCCCTAATCATAGCCCTAGCCCTAGCCTTAACCCAAACCCTAACCCTAAAGCTAGCCCTAGCCCGAACCGCAGCCATAACCCTAATCCTAGCCCTAACCCTAATCATAACCCTAGCCCTAACCCTAACCCTAACCCTAACTCAAGCCCTAGCCCTAGCCGTAGTCCTAACCCTAACCCTAACCCAACCCTAACCCTAACCCTAGTCCTAGCCCTAGCCCTAGCCATAGGCCTAACCCTAACCCTCACCATAACCCTAACCCTAGTACTAACCCAAACCCTAACACTAACCCTAGCCCTAATCTTACCAATAAACCTAACAGTAATCCCTAGTCCTGGACCTAACCCTAAACCTAACCATAGCCCAAACCCTAAACCAAGCACAAACCCTAACCCTAGCCCTAACCCTAACCTTAACCCTAGACCTAACCTTAAACCTAGCACTAAACCTAAACCTAAAACTAACCCTAGCCCTAACCCTTACCCTAACTCTAGCCATAGCAATAGCCCTAACCCTAAACCTAGGCCTAGCCCTAATCCTAACCCTAACACTAACCCTAACCAGAGACCTAGCCCTAACCCTAACACTAACCTTAACCTTAACCATAGACCTAACTCTAACCCTAACTGTAAACCCAGCCCTATCCCTAGTTCTAGCCCTAAACCTAACCCTAGTCCTAACCCTAACCCTAACCCTAACCCTAACCCTAGCCCTAGACCTAATCCTATCCCTATCCCTACCCTAAACCTAACCCTAGCCCTAGCCATAGCCCTAACCCTAACCCTAACCATAGACCTAACACTAACACTAACCCTAGCCCTAACCCTAACCCTAAACCTAGCCCTAGCCATAGCCATAGCCCTAACCCTAACGCTAACCCAACCCTAACCCTAACCTTAAACGTAGCCCTAGTCCTGGGCCTAACACTAACCCTAACCCTAGCCCTAATTCTAAGACTAAACATAGCCATAGCCCTAGCCCTAGCACTAACCCTAACACAAACCTTAGCGCTGGACCTAATCCTATGCCTAACCCTACCTTAAAACTAAACCTAACCCTAGCCCTAGCCTTAGCCATAGCCCTTCCTTAAACCTAACCCTAACCTTAACCCTAACAATAGCCTTATCCCTAACCCTAACCCTAACCACATCCTAACCCTAGCCCTAGCCTTATCCCTAGCCCTAGCCCTAACCCTAACTGTAAACCTAGTTCCAGCCTAATGCTAAACCTAACCTTAACACTAGCCCTAGCCCTAGGCATAGCCCTAACACTTACCCTAACCCTATCCCTAACAATAACACTAAACTTAGCCCTAACCCTAAACCTAACCCTCGCCCTGCCCTAGCCATAGCCTTAACCCTAACCCTAACCCTAAAACTAGCCCTAGCCCTAGCCCTAGCCCTAGGCCTAAGCCTAAGCCCAACCCTAACCCTAAAACTAGCCCCACACTATAACTAAAGGAACCCTAGCCATAGTCCTAAACGTAACCCTAGACCTAGTCCTAACCCTAACACTAACACTAACCCTAACCCTAGTTGTAGCCCTAACCTTAAACCCAACGCTAGCCCTAAACCCAAACCAAGCCCTAGCGAGAGGCCTAACCCTAACCCTAACCCTATCCCTAATCCTAATCCTAACCCTAACCGTAGCCCTAGCCATGGACCTAACCCTACACCTAACACTAGCCCTAACACTAACCTTAGCCCTAACCCTAAACCTAGCACAAACCCTAACCCTAAACCTAACCCTAACCCTAGCCCTAGCCCTAACCCTAACCCTAACCCTAGACAAAGACCTAGTACTAGCCCTAAACATAACGCTAACTCTAACCCTACCTCTATCTCTAACCCTAACCCTAAAACTAACACTAGCACTAGCACTAACCCTAACACTAAACCTAAAACTAACCCTAACCCTAGCCCCAACAAAAACCCTAACCCTAACCCTAACTTAAACCTAGCACTAACCCTAAACCTAAACCTATTCCTAGCACTAGCCCTAACGCTAACCCTAGCCATGGCCCTAGCCCTAACCCTAACCCTAACTCTAGCCCTAGCCCTAATCCTTTCCCGAACACTAGCCCTAACACTAACCCCAACCCTAACCCAAGCCCTAAACCTAACCGTAACCCTAACTCTAGCCCTAGCTCAACCCAAACACTAACAATAACACAAGCACTGGCCTCAGACCTATACCTAACCATAACCCTAACCCGAACCCTAGCCCTAATCCTGACAATAACCCTAGCACTAGACCTAACCCTACACCTAACCCTAACCCTAGCCCTAGACCTAGCCCTAATCCTAAACCTATCCCTAGCCCTAACCCTAACCCTAACCCTAACCATAGCAATAGCCCTAACTCTAACCCTAGGCCTACCCTAATCCTAACAATAACCCTAACCCAAACCCTAACCCTAACCCTAAACCTAACTCTAGCCCTAGCCCTAAACCTAATCCTAGGCCTAGCACTAATCCTAACCCTAACCCTAACCCTAACCCTAATCCTAATTCTACCCTAACCCGAGACCTACACCTAACCCTAACCCTAACCTTAAACTTAACCATAGACCTAACCCTAACCCTAACTCTAAAGCTAGCCCTATCCCTAGCTCTAGTCCTAATCCTAACCCTAATCGTAGCCCTAACCCTAGCCCTAACCCTAACCCTAACCCTAGCCCTAAACCTAACCCTAACCCTAACCCTAGCCCTAGCATTAACCGTAAACCTAACACCAATCCAAGGCCTAAACCTAACCCTTACCCTAGCCCTAGACCTAGACCTAACCCAAAACCTAACAATAGCCATAGACTAGCCCTAACACTAACCCTAATCGTAACCCTAGCCCTAGAAGAAGCACTATCCCTAACTGAAACCCTAAACCTATCCCTAACCCTAGCCCTAGCCCTAACCCTAACCCTAAACCTAACCCTAGGCATAGCTAAAACCCTAACCCTAAACCGAACCTAACCCTTACCATAGCCCTACCCAAAACCTAACCCTAACCCTAAATTTACCCTAGCACTAACGCTAAACCTAGCCCTAACCCTAACCCTAAACCTAGCCATAGGCCTAGCCCTAATCCTATCCGTAACCCTTCCCTAACCCTAACCCTAACCCTAGCCCTAGCCCTAGCCCTAGCCCTAGCACTAGCCCTAACCCTAATATTAACCCTAACCTTAATTCTAACCATAGCCCTAGCCCTAACCCTAATATTAACCCTAACCTTAATTCTAACCATAGCCCTAGCCCTAACCCTAACCCTAGCACTAAACCTAAACCTAGCCCTAACCCTAACACTAACACTAACTCTCAACCTAAACCTAAACCTAGCCCTAACCCTAGCCCTAACCCTAACCCTAACACTAGACATAGCCCGAGATCCAGCGCAAACCGTAACACTAAACCTAGTCCTAGTCCTAGACATAGCACTATCCCTAACCCTAACACTAACACTAACCCTAGCCCTAGCCCTGGCCCTAGTACTAACCCTAATCCTAACCCTAACCCTAAACCTAAACCTAGCCCTAGCCCTAACCGTAAACCAAACCCTAACCCTAGCCCTAACCCTAACCCTAGCCCTAACCCTAACCCTAACTCTAACCCTAACCTTAAACCTAGCACTAACCCTAACCCTAACCCTAACCCTAACCCTAACCCTAGCCATATCCTAGCCTAAACCTAATCCTTACCCTAGCCCTATCCCTAACCGTAACCCTAAACCTAGCCCTAGCTCAAACCCAAACACTAACAATAACACAAGCACTGGCCTCAGACCTATAAGCAACCATAACCCTAACCCGAACCCTAGCCCTAACCCTGACCCTAACCCTAGCACTAGCCCTAACCCTACACCTAACCCTAACCCTAGCCCTAGCCCTAGCCCTAGCCCTAATCCTAACCCTATCCCTAGCCCTACCCTAACCCTACACCTAACCTTAAATCTAGACCTAACCCTAACCCTAACCCTAACCATAGCAATAGCCCTAAACCTAACCCTAGGCCTACCCTAATCCTAACAATAACCCTAACCCAAACCCAAACCCTAACCCTAAACCTAACTCTAGCACTAGCCCTAAACCTAACCCTAGGCCTAGCACTAATCCTAACCCTAATCCTAACCCTACCCTAACCCGAGACCTACAGCTAAACATAACCCTAATTTAACCTTAACCATAGACCTAACCCTAACACTAACTCTAAAGCTAGCCCTATCCCTAGCTCTAGCCCTAATCCTAGCCCTAACCCTAAAACTAACCCTAACCCTAACCCTAACCCTAACCCTAGCCCTAAACATAACCATAACCCTAACCCTGACACTAGCCCAAGCCCTAATGCTAAACCTAACATCAAACCTAGGCCTAACCCTAACCCTAACCCTAGCACTAGCCCTACACCTAACCCAAATGCCAAAAAAGGCCATAGACTTGCCCTAGCACTAACCCTAATCGTAACCCTAGCCCTAGACCAAGCACTATCCCTAACCCTAACCCTAAACCTAACCCTAACCCTAACCCTAGCCATAACCCTAGCCCTAAACCTAACCCTAGCCAGAGTCCTAGCCCTAACCCTACCCTAACACTAGCCCTAATCCTAGCCCTAATCCTAATCCTAATCCTAACTCTAGCCCTAACCCTAACCCTAGACCTAACATTAAACCTAGCACTAAACCTAAACCTAACACTAACCCTAGCCCTAACCCTTACCCTAAATCTAGCCATAGTAATAGCCCTAACCTTAACCCTATCCCTACACCTAATACTAACCCTAACCCTAACCATAGCCCTAGACCTAATCCTATCCCTAACCCTACCCTAAACCTAACTCTAGCCCTAGCCCTAGCCATAGCCCTTCCTTAACCCTAACGGTAACCCTAGTTCCAGCCTAACACGAACCCTAACAATAGCCCTAGCCCTAGCCCTAGCCCTAGCCATAGCACTAACCTAAACCTAACCCTGGCACTAACACTAACACTAAACTTAGCCCTAACTCTAAACCTAACCCTAGCCCTAACCCTAACCCTAACCCTAAAACTAGCCCTAGCCCTAGCCCTAGCCCTAGCCCTAGGCCTAAGCCTAAGCCTAAGCCTAACCCTAGCCCCACCCTAAACCTAACCCGAACCCAAGCCCTAGACCTAACCAGAACCCTAGCCCTAGTCCTAGCCCTAACCCTAACACTAACCCTAACCCTAGACGTAGCCCTTACCCTAAACCCAACGCTAGCCCTAACCCTAAACCTAGCCATAGCACGAGGCTTAACGCTAACCCTGACCCTAGCCCTAATCCTAATCCTAATCCTAACCCTAACCCTAGCCCTACCCATTGACGTAAACCTAACCCTAACCCTAGCCCTAGCTCAAACCCAAACCCTAACAATAACCCCAGCCCTAGCCTCACTCCTATACCTAACCCTAAACCCAACCCTAACCCTAACCCTAACCCTAACACTAGCCATAACCCTACCCCTAACCCTAACCCTAGTCCTAGCCCTAGCCCTAAACCTAACCCTAACCCTAGCCCTAACCCTAACCCTACACCTAACCTTAAACCTAGCACTAAACCTAACCCTAACACTAACAGTAGCCCTAACCCTAACCCTAACTTTAACCTTAACCATAGAACTAACCCTAACACTAACTCTAAACCTAGCCCTATCCCTAGCTCTAGCCCTAACCCTAACCCTGATCCTAGCCCTAAACCTAGCCCTAACCCTAACCCTAACCCTAAACCTAACCCTAGCCCTAAACCTAACCCTAATCCTAACCCTAACCCTAGCCTTAGCATTAACCGTAAACCTAACAACAATCCTAGGCCTAAACCTAACCCTTACCCTAGCCCTAGACCTAGACCTAACCCAAACCCTAACAATAGCCATAGACTAGCCCTAGCACTAACCCTAATCGTAACCCTAGCCCTAGAAGAAGCACTATCCCTAACTGTAACTCTAAACCTAACAATAACCCTAGTCCTAGCCCTAACCCTAACCTAAACCTAACCCTAGGCATAGTTAAAACCCTAAACCTAAACCGAACCTAACCCTTACCATAGCCCTACCCAAAACCTAACCATAACCCTAACTTTACCCTAGCACTAACGCTAAACCTAGCCCTAATGCTAACCCTAAAACTAGCCATAGGCCTAGCCCTACCCTAACGCTAGCCTTAGCCCTAATCCTATCCGTAACCCTTCCCTAACCCTAACCCTAACCCTAACCCTAACCCTAGCCCTAGCCCTAGACCTAGCCCTATCCCTAATATTAACCCTAACCTTAATTCTAACCATAGTCCTAGCCCTAACCCTAACCCTAGCACTGAACCTAACTATAGCCCTAACGCTAACACTAACACTAACCCTCATTCTAAACCTAAACCTAGCCCTAACCCTAGCCCTAACCGTAAAACTAACCCTAACCCTAGCCCTAACCTTAACCCTAACCCTAACCCTAAACCTAACCATAACTCTAACCCTAACCTTACACCTAGCACTAACCCTAACCCTAACCCTAGCCCTAACCCTAACCCTAACCCTAGCCATATCCTAGCCCTAACCCTAACCCTAACCCTAGCCCTAGCGCTAATCCTTTCCCTAACCCTAGCCCTAGCCCTAGACCTAGCCCTAGCCCTAGCCCTAGCCATAGCCCTTCCTTAACCCTAACCCTTAACCTAATTGAAGCCATAACACTAACACTAGACCTAGCCCTAGCTCTAGCCCTAGCCCTAACCCTAACCATAACCCAAGATCCAGCCCTAACCCTAACCCTAGCCCTAGACATAGCCCTAGCTCTTGCCAATGCCTAAGCCTAAGCCTAACCCTAGCCCCACACTAAACCTAACCCGAAGCCTAGCCCTAGCCCTACCCTAACACTAACCCTAATCCGAACCCTAGCTGTAGACCTAACCCTAAACCCAACGCTAGCCCTAACCCTAACTCTAGACCTAACCCTAATACTAACACTAATCCTAACTGTAGAATTAGCCCTGGACCTAACCGTAACCCTAACCCTAGTCCTAAACCTAAACCTAGCACAAACCCTAACCATAAAACGAATTCTAGCCCTAGACATAGCCCTAGCACTTTTCCTAACCCTAAACCTAGACCTAGCCCTAGTACTAGCCCTAAACCTAACCCTAAACCTAAACCTACCTCTGTCTCTTCTCCTAACCCTAAAACTAACACTAGCCCTAGCACTAACCCTAACCATAACCTTAAAACTAATGATAACCCTAGCCCCAACGCAAACCCTAACCCTAACCCTAACGTTAAACCTAGCACTAACCCTAAGCATATACCTAGCCCTAGCCCTAAACCTAACCCTAGCCTTAGACATACCCCTAACCCTAAACATAACTCTAGCTCTAGCCCTAATCCTATACCGAACCCTAGCCCTAACACTAACCCTAACCCTAACCCTAGCCCTAACCCTAGCCCTAACCCTAACCATAACCCTAACCCTAGCCCTACCTAACACCATAACCCTAACAATAACCCTAACCCTAGCCTTAGCCCTATACCTAACCCTAACCCCAACCCTAACCCTACCCTAACCCTAACCATAGACCTAGCCCTAAACCCACCCCAAACCCTAACCCTAGCCCTTACCTAATCCTAACCCTAACCCTAGCCCTAACCCTAACCCTTGACCTAACTTTAAAACTAGCACTAAACTTAACCCTAACACTAACCTTGCCCTAATCCTAACTCTAACCCTAGACATAGCAATAACCCTAACCCTGACCCTAGGCCTAGCCCTAATACTAAACCTACCCTAAACCAAACCCTAACCCTAAACCTAACTCTAACCCTAGCCCTAAACCTAACCCTAGGCCTAGCCTTAATCCTAACCCTAACCCTAACCCTATACCGAGACCTAGCCCTAACCCTAACACTAACGTTAACCTTAACCACAGACCTAACCCTAACCCTAACACTAAACCTAGCCTGATCCCTAGCACTAGCCCTAAGCCTAACCCTAACCCTAGCCCTAACCCTAAACATAACCCTAACCCTAGCCCCACACTAAAACTAAAGGAACCCTAGCCATAGTCCTAAACGTAACCCTAGCCCTAATACTAAACCTAACCCTAACCCAAACCCTAAACCTAAACCTAACTCTAGCCCTAGCCCTAAACCTAACCCTAGGCCTAGCCTTAATCCTAACCCTAACCCTAACCCTATACCGAGACCTAGACTTAACCCTAACCCTAACCTTAACGTTAGCCATAGACCTAACCCTAACCCTAACTCTAAACCTAGCCCTATCCCAAGCACTAGCCCTAAGCCTAACCCTAACCCTAGCCCTAACACTAACCCTAGCACTAACCCTAATCCTAAAACTAACCCTAGCACTAGCCTTAGCCCTAACCCTAACCCTAACACTAGCCCTAGCCCTAGCCCTAGATCTAGCATGAACCGTAACCTTAACACTAGCCCTAGACCTAGCACTAACCCTAACCCTAACAATAACCGTAACGCTTGACCTAACCCTGGCCCTAGACCTAACCCTAAACCTTACCCTAACCCTAACCCTAACCCTAACCGTAACCCTAACCCTAACCTAATCCTAAACCTAACGCTAGCACTAGCCTTAGCCCTAACCCTAACCCTAACCCTAACCCTAACCCTAGCCCTAACCCTAATCCTATCCCTAACCCTAGCCCTAACCCTAACCCTAACCCTAATCCTAGCCCAAGACCTAGCCATAGCCTAACCTTAACCCAAACCCTAAACTTAACTCTAACCATAGCCCTAATCCTAACCCTAACCAAAACCTATACCAAGAACTAGCCCTAACCCTAACCCTAACCCTAACCTTAACCTTAACCATAGACCTAACCCTAACCCTAATCCTAAACCTAGCCCTATCCCTAAGACTAGCCCTAACCCTAACCATAACACTAGCCCTAAAGCTAACACTAAACCTAACCCTAGCCCTAGCCCTAACCCTAAACACCAAACCTAGACCTAACCCAAGCCCTAGCTCTAGCCCTAGCCCTAGCCCTAACCCTAACACTAGCGCTAGCCCTAGCCCTAGCACTAACCCTAACCCTAAACCTAGTCCTAGACCAAGCCCTAGGTTAACCCTAACCCTAAACCTAAACCTAACCCTAGCACTAACCATAATCGTAACCATAAACCTAACCCTAGCCCTAGCGCTACGCCTAACACTAAAGCAAATCCTAACCCTTACCCTAGACCTAACCCAAATCCTAACTCTAACCTTAACCTTAAACCTAGCACTAACCAAAAACCTAACCCTAACCCTTGCCCTAACCCTAACCCTAACGATAGGCCTAGCCCTAACCCTAACCCTAACACTAGTCCTACCCTTAATCCTATCCCTAACCATAGCCCTAAACCTAAGCCTAACCCTAGCCCTAGACCTAGCCATAATGCTAACATTAACCCTAACCCTAAACTTAACTCTAACCATAGCCCTAGGCCTAACCATAACCGTAATCCTAGCCCTAACCCTAACCCTAGCATTAACCCTAAACCTAGCCCTAACACTAACCCTAGCACTAACCCTAAGCCTAAACCTAACCCTAGTGCTAGCCTTAGCCCTAACCCTAACCCTAAACCTAGCCCTGGCCCTAGCCCTAGATCTAGCACGAACCGTAAAATTAACACTAGCCCTAGACCCAGCACTAACCCTAACGCTAACACTAACCATAACCCTTGACGTAACCATGGCCCTAGCCCTAACCCTAATCCTAACCCTAACCGTAACCCTAACCCTAACCCTAACCCTAACCCTAACCCTAGAGCTAGGCTTAGACCTAACCCTAGCCATAACCCAAACCCTAGCCCCAGCCCTAATCATATCCCTAACCCTAGCCCTAACGCTAAACCTAACCATAGCCCTAGACCTAGCCATAGCCCTAACCTTAACCCTAACCCGAAACTTAACTCTAACCATAGCCCTAATCCTAACCCTAAACCTAACCCTATACCGAGACCTAGCCCTAACCCTAACCCTAAACTTAACCTTAACCATAGACCTAACCCTAACCCTAATCCTAAACCTAGCCCTATCCCTAGCATTAGCCCTAACCCTAACCCTAACCTTGGCCCTAAACCTAACACTAACCCTAACCCTAGCCCTAGCCCTAATCCTATACCTAACCCTAGCCCTAACGGTAACCCTAACCCTAGCCCTAGCCCTAGCCATAGCCCTAACTCTAAACCTAACCTTAATTCTAACCATAGCCCTAGCCCTAACCCTAAACCTAGCCATAACGCTAACCTTAGCACTAACCCTAATCCTAAACCTAACCCTAGCCCTAGCACTAGCACTAACCCTAAACTTATCCCTAGCCGTAGCCCTGACCCTAACCCTAAACCTAGCCTTCGCCCTAATCCTAACCCTAACCCTAGCCCTGACCCTAACAATAGCCATAACACTAACCGTGGCACTAACCCTAGCCCTAGCCCTAGCCCTAGCCCTAGCCCTAACAATAGACCTAAACCTAACCCTACCCTAGCCGTAGCCCTAGCCGTAAACATAAACATAACTCTAGCCCTAGCCATAACCCTATTCCTAAACCTAACCACAGCCCTAGCCGTAGCCCTAGACGTAGCCCTAACCCTAACCCTAGCTCTAGCCCTAGCCCTAGTCCTAAACCTAAACCTAACCCTAGTCCTAGCCATAACCCTAACACTAACGCTAGACCTAGCAACAGCCATAGCCCTAACCCTAACCCTAACCGTAGCCCTAAACCTAACCTTAACCCTAGCCAAAGCCCTAGCCCTAACCCTAAGCATAACCCTAGCACTAGCTCTAGACCTAGCCATAAACCTAACCCTAACCCTAGCCCTAACCCTAATCCTAGGCCTAGCCAAAACCCTAGCCCTAACCCTAACCCTAACCCTAGCACTACCCTAACGCTAACCCTAGCCCTACCCTAAACCTATGTCTAACCCTAGCACTAGCTCTAGACCTAGCCATAAACCTAACCCTTACCCTAGCCCTAACCCAAAGCCTAACCCAACCCCTAACCTTAAAACTAGCACTAACCCTAGCCATAGGCCTAGCCCTAACCCTAACCTTAATCCTAGCCATAGGCCTAGACCTAACCCTAACTATAACCGTAGCCCTAGTCCTAATCCTATCACTAACCCTAGCCCTAATCCTAACCCTAACCGTAGGCGTAGACCTATCCATAGACCTAACCCTAACCCTAACCCTGACCCTAACCCTAACCCTAACCTTAAATCTAACCATAGCCCTAGCCCTTACCCTAACCTTAACCCAAGCCATAACACTAACCCTAAATCTAAACCTAGCCCTAGCCCTAACCCTAACCCTAACACTACCACTAATAATATACCTAACCCTAGCCCTAGCCCTAGCCCTAGCCCTAACCCTAAGCCTAACACTAGCCCTAGCCCTAGATCTAGCACGAACCGTAACCAATACCCTAGCCCTAGACCTAGCACTAACCCTAACGCTAACACTAACCATAACCCTAGACCTAGCCCTGGCCCGAGTACTAACCCTAATCCTAAGCCTAATCCTAACCCTAAACCTAACCCAAGCCCTAACCCTAACCCTAGCCCTAGACCTAAACCGAACCCAGGCCTAACCCTATCCTTAAACCTAGCACTAACCCTAGCCCTAACCCTAACACTAACCCTAGACATATCATACCCCTAGCCCTAACCCTATCCCTAGCCCAAGCCCTAGCCATAATCCTATCCCTAACCCTAGCGAAACCCTGAACCTAACAATAGCCATAGCCATAGCCATAGCCCTCCCTTAACCCTAACACTAACCTTAACCCTAGCCCTAACACTAACCCTAGCCCAAACCCTAACCCACGCCCTAGCTGTAGCCCTAACCCTAATCCTAACCCTAACCCTAACTGTAGCCCTAGCCCTGGACCTAACCCTAACCCTAGCCCTAACCCTAACCCTAGCACTAAATCTAAATCTAGCACAAAACCTAACCCTAAACCTAACCCTAGACCTAGCCCAAACCCTAACGCTAAACCTAATGCTAGCCATAGCCCTAGTCCTAGCATTAACCCTAACGCTCACCCTAGACCTAAACCTAGTACAAGCTCTAAACCTAACCCTAACCCTAACCCAGCACTAGCCATAAACCTAACCGTAAACCTACTCCTAGACCTAGTCCTAACACTAAACCTAACCCTAACCCTAACCCTAACCCTAGTCCTAACCAAACCCTAATCCTAACCCTAAACTTACACCTAGCACTAACCCTAACCCTAAACCTAATCCGAGCCCTAGCTCTAACCCTAACCCTAGCCCTAATGCTAATCCTAGCTCTAACCCTAATCCTGAACCTAACCCTAGCCCTAGCACTAGCACTAACCCTAACCATAACCCTAGCCCTAGCCCTAGCCCTGACCCTAACCCTAACCCTAAACCTAGCCCTGGCCGTAACCCTAACCCTAACCCTAGACCTAACCCTAACCATAACCCTAGCCCTAGCCCTAGCCCTAACCCTAAGCATAACCTTAGCACTAGCTCTAGACCAAGCCATAAACCTAACCCTAAACCTAGCCCTAACCCTAATCATAGGCCTAGCCAAAACCCTAGCCCTAACCCTAATCCTAACCCTAGCCCTAACCTAACCCTAACCCTAAACCTAGCCCTCTCCATAACCCTAACCCTAAACCTAGCCCTAACCCTAATCCTAGGCCTAGCCAAAACCCTAGCCCTAACCCTAATCCTAACCCTAGCCCTAACCTAACCCTAACCCTAAACCTAGCCCTCTCCATAACCCTAACCCTAACCCCAGCCCAACCCTAAACCTAACCCTAGCCCTATGCTAACCCTAAGCGTAACCCTAGCACTAGCTCTAGACCTAGCCATAAACTTAACGCTAACCCTAGCCCTTACCCTAACCCTAACCCTAGGCCTAGCCAAAACCCTAGCCCTAACCGTAACCCTAACCCAAGCCCTAACCTAACCCTAACTCCAACCCTAACCCTAGCCCTAGCCCTAACCCTAAGCCTAACCCTAGCTCTAGCTCTAGACATAGCCATAAACCTAAAACTTACCCTAGCCCTAACCCAAACCCTAAACCTAACACTAAACTTAAACCTAGCACTAACCCTAACCCAAGCCCTATCCGTAACCCTAACTGTAGCCATAGGCCTAGCTCTAACCCTAACCCTTACCCTAGCCCTAGCCCTAATCCTAACCCTAACCCTAACCCTAACCCTAACCCTAGGCGTAGCCCTACCAAAAGACCTAACCCTAACCCTAACCTTAACTCTAACCATAGCCTAACCCTAGCACTAACATTAAGCCTAGCTCTAACCCTAACCCTAGCACTAAACCTAACCCTAGCCCTAACCCTAACTCTAGCACTAATCCTAATCCTATACCTAACCCTAGCCCTAGCCCTAGCCCTAACACTAAGCCTATCACTGGCCCTAGCCCTAGATCTAGCAAAAACTGTAACCCTAACCCGAGCCATAGCCCTGGCCCTAGTACTAACACTAATCCTAACCCTAACCCTAACCCTAGCCCTAACCCTAACAATGCCCTAGCCCTACACATAACCCTAACCCTAACCTTTAACCTAGCACTAAACCTAGCCCTAACCCTAACAATAACCCTAGCCATATCCTAGCCCTAGCCCTATCCCAAACCTAGCCCTAGCCATAATCCTATCCCTAACCCTAGCGAAACCCTAATCCTAACAAAGGCCATAGCCATTGCCATAGCTATAGCCCTTCCTTAACCCTAACCCTATTCCTAACCCTAAACCTAGCCCTAACACTAACCCTATCCCAAACCCTAACCCACGCCCTAGCTGTAGCCCTAACCCTAACCCTAACCCTAACCCTAGCCCTAATCCTAACTCTAACCCTAACTGTAGCCCTAGCCCTGGACCTAACCCTAACCCTAACCCTAAACCTAACCCTAACACTAGCACTAACCCTAAACCTAGCACAAAACCTAACCCTAAACCTAACCCTAGACCTAGCCCAAGCCCTAACCCTAACCCTAACACTAGCCATAGCCCTAGCCCTAGCATTAACCCTAACCCTAACCATAGGTCATCCTAGTACAAGCCCTAAACCTAACCCTAACCCTAACCGAGCCCTAGCCCTAACCCTAACCCTAACCCTAAACCTAATCCTAGCCCTCGCCCTAACACCAACCCTAAACCTAACCCTAACACTAACCCTAGTCCTAACCAAATCCCAAATCCTATCCCTAAACTTAAACCTAGCACTAACCCTAACCCTAGACCTAGCCCTAAACCTAACCCTAACCCTAACCCTAGCCATAGCCCTAGCCCTAACCCTAACCTTAACCCTAGGCCTAACCCTAATCCCATCACTAACCCTAGTCCTAACCCTAAACCAAACCCTAACTCTAGCCCTAACACTAACTCTAGGACTAACCCTAACCCTAGACCTAACCCTAAACCTAACCCTAGCCCTAGCCCTAGCTGTAGCCCTAACCCTAACCCTGACCCTAACCCTAGCCCTAGCCTAGCCCTAGCCCTAGGCCTAATCCTAACCCTAACCTTAGCCCTAATCCTAACCCTAACCGTAGCCCTAACCCTAAAATAAACATAAATCTAGCCCAAGCACTAGCACTAACCCTGAACATAACACTAGCCCTAGACCTAGTACTAACCCTAAATCTGACACTAACACTAACCCTAGACCTAACACTGGCCCTAGCCTTAACCCTAATCCTAACCCTAACCCTAACCCTAGACCTAACACTAACCCTAGCCCTAATCCTCACCCTAACCCTTGCCATAACCCTAAACTTAACCCTAACCCTAGCCCTAGCAATAACGCTAACCCTAACAATAATCCTAGCCCTAGCCTTTCCCTATACCTAACCCTAAACCCAACCCTAGATAAACTCTAAACCTAACACCAACCCTATCCATAATCATAAACCTAACCCTAGCCCTAGCCCTATACCTAACCCTAACCCTAACCCTAACACTAGCCCTAGCCCTAGCCCTAGCCCTAGCCCTAGCCCTAGCCCTTGCCCTAGCACTAACCCTAACCCTAACCCTAGCCGTAGACCAAGCACTAACCCTAACCCTAACCCTACACCTAACCCTAACCCTAAACCTAACCATACCACTAACCCTACCCCTAGCACTAACCCAAACACTAGCACTAAACCAAAAACTAAACCTAACCCTAGACCTAGCCCTAGCCCAAACCTAACACTAACACTAGCCCTAGACATAGCACTAGCACTAACCCTAAACATAACACTAGACCTAGACCTAGTACTAACCCTAACTCTAACACTAACACTAACCCTATACCTAACCCTGACCTTAGTCCTAAACCTAATCCTATCCCAAACCTAACCCTAGCACTAACACTAACCCAAGCCAAAACCCTAAACCTAACCCTAAACAAAGCCTTAACTGTAACCTTAACCCTGACTCTAGCCCTAGCTCTCACCCTAACCGTAGCAATAACGCTAGCCCTAGCCTTAGCCCTATTCTTAACCCTAACCCCAACCATAGCACAAACCCTAATACTAACCCAAGCCCTAGCACAAACACTAACCTTAACCTTAACACTAACCATAGCCATAGCTCTAATCCTAACCCTAACCCTAGCCCTAATCCTAAACTTGGCCTAACCTTAAACCTAGCACTAACCCTAACCCTAATCTTAACACTATCTCTAACCCTTACCCTAACCCTAGCCATAGCAATAGCCCTAACCCTAACGCTAGGCCTAGCCCTAATCCTAACCTTAACCCTAACTCTAGCTCTAGCCCTAAACATAACACTAGGCCTAGCCTTAATCCTATCCGTAACCCTAACCTTAAATCTAGCACTAACCCTAGCCCTAAAGCTAACCTAACCCTAACCCTGGCCCTACCCCTAACCCTATCCGTAACCCTAGTCCTAACCCTAAACATAACAATAGCCCTAGCCCTAGCCATAGCCCTTCCTAAAACCTAACCCTAACCCTAACCCTAGCCCTAACACTAACCCTAGCCCTAGACCTAGCCCTAAACCTAACCATAACCATAGATCCAGCACTAACCCTAACCTAAACCTAACACTAGCCCTAGCCCTAACCCTAACCCTAACCCTAGCCCTAGCACTAGGCATAGCCCTAACCCTAACCCTAAACCTAACCCTAGACCTAACACTAACCCCAACCCTAGACCTAGCTGTAGCCCTAACCAGAACCCTAACCATAACCCTAGCCCTAGGCCTAACCATAACACTAACCCTAGCCCTAATCCTAAACCTAACCCTAACCGTAGCCCTAGCCCTGGACCTAACTATAACCCTAACCCTAGCCAGAAACCTAAACCTAGCACTAAACCTAAACCTAGCACAAACCCTAACCCTAAAACTAACCCTAGCCCTAGCCCAAGCCATATCCCTTCCTTGACCCTAAACCTAACTTTAACCCTAACTATAGCCCTAGCCCTACAACTAACCCTAAACCTAACCCTAACCCTAGCCCTAACACTAACCCTAGCACTAACCCTACACCTAGCACTAACCCTAACACTAGCAGTTATCCAAAAGCTAAACGTAACCATAGCCCTAGCCCTAGCCCTAGACCTAAACCTAACTCTAACCCTAGCCCTAGACATAGCACTAGCACTAACCCTAAACATAACCCTAGCCCTAGACTTAACACTAACCCTAACTCTAACACGAACACTAAACGTATACCTAACCCTGGCCTTAGCCCTAACCCTAATCCTAAACCTAATCCTAACCCTAACTCTAACCCTAACCCTAGCCCTAACCCTAAACCTAAACCTAACCTAAACGAAGCCATAACCATAACCTTAACCCTGACCCTACCCCTAGCTCTCACCTTAACCCTAACAATAACCCAAAGTAGCCTTAGCCCTATTCCTAACCCTAAACCCAAAACTAGCACTAACCCTAATCCTAACCCTAGCCCTAGCCCTAACCCTAACCTTAACCTTAACACTAACCATAGCCCTAGTTCTAATCCTAACCCTAACCCTAAACCTAGCCCTAACCTTAAACCTAGCACTAACCCTAACCCTAACCCAAACCCTAGCTCTAACCCTAACCCTAGCCATAGAAATAGCCCTAATCCTAAACCTATCCCTAACCCTAACCCTAATTTTAGCCCTAGCCCTAAACCTAACAATAGGACTAGCCTTAATCCTAACCATAACCCTAAACTTAAACCTAGCACTAACCCTAGCTCTAACCCTAACCCTAACCGTAATGATAACCCTAGCCTGAGCCCTAATCCTATCCCTAACCCTAGCCCTAACCCTAAACCTAACAATAGCCCTAGCCCTAGCCATAACCCTTCCTTAACCCTAACCCTAACACTAACCCTAGCCCTAACACTAACCCTAGCCATAGCCCTAGATATAGCCCTAAATCTAACAATAAACCTATATCCAGCCCTAAACCTAACCCTAAACCTAGCCCTAGCCCTAGCCTTAACACTAACCCTAACCCTAAACCTAGCCTTAGCACTAGCCATAGGCCTAACCATAACCCTAAAATCGCCCTAACACTAACCCTAACCCTAGCACTAACCCTAACCCTAACCATAGCCCCTAGTCCTTACCCTAGCCCTAACCCTAACCCTAACCCTAGCCCTACCCCTAGCTCTAACCATAACCCTAAACGGAAACCTAACCCTTACCCAATCCCTAACACAAACCCTAACCCTAACCCTAAATAAACCTAGCACTAACTCTAATCTTAACCATAACCCTAGCCCTAACCAAAACCCTAACCCTAGCCATAGGCCTAGACATAACCCTAACGCTAACCCAAGCCCTAGCCCTAATCCTATTCCTAACACTAGCCCTAACCCTAACCCTAACCCTAGCCCTACCCCTAGCCATAGCCGTAAACCTAACCCTAAGCTTAACTCTAACCATAGCCCTAGCCCGAATCCTAACACTAACCCTAACCCAAACCCTAGCACTAAACTTAACCCTAGCCCTAATGCTAAACCTAGCACTAACCCTAATCATAAACCTAACCCTAGCCTTAGCCCTAGCCCTAGACATAGATCTAACCCTAACCCTAGCCCTAGCCCTAGTCCTAAACCTAAACCTAACCCTAGTCCTAGCTATAACCCTAACCCTAATCCTAGCCCTAGCCCTAGCCATAGCCCTAACCCTAACCTAACCCTAACCCTAACCCACCTGTAACCCTAGCCAAAGCCCTAGCCATAACCCTAACCCGAACCCAAGCACAAGCTATAGACCTAGCCATAAACCTAAACCTAACACTAGCCCTAAACCTAATCCTAGGCCTAGCCAAAATCCTAGCCCTAACCCTAACCCCAGCCCTAACCCTAACCCTAACTCTAACCCTAATCCTAGCCCTAGCCCTAGCCCTAACCCTAGGCCTATCCATATTCCTAACCCTAACCCTAACCCTAACCCTAGTCCTAGGCCTAACCCTAACCCTAAATTTAACCCTAACCATAGCCCTAGCCCTAACCCTAAGCCTAACCCTAGACCTATCCCTAGCCCCAGCACTAATCCTAACCTTAACCCTAGTCCTAAACTTAACACTAGCCCAAACCCTAACCCTGGCACTAATCCTAAACATAGCCCTAGCCCTAACCCTAACACTAACCCTAACTCTAGCCCTATCACTAGCCCTAGCCCTAATCCTAACCCTAACACTAGCCCTAACCCTAACCTTAACCCTAGCCCTAACCCTAACCCTAGCACTAACCCTGACCCTAGCCCTAATCCTAACCTTAGCACTAACCCTAATCCTAACCGTAACCCTTGCCCTACCCAAGCACTAGACATAGCCCTAACCCTAACCCTAGCCCTAGCCATAGCCATAGACCTAACCCTAACCGAACCCTAGCCCTAACCCTAACTGTAACCCTAGGCAAAGCCCTAGCCCTAAACCTAACCCTAAACCTAACTCTAGCCCTATCCCTAGCCCTAGCCCTAAACCTAAAACTAACCCAAGCCCTAACCCTAACATTAACCGTAGCCCTAAACCTCACCCTAAAACTAACCCTGAACCCTAGCCATAATCCTAACACTAGCACTAAGCCTAATACTATCCCTAAACCTAGCCCTAGCCCTAGGCCTAACCCTAAGCCTAACACTAGCCCTAGCCCAAGATCTAGCATGAACCGTAACTCTAAACCTAGCCCTAGACCTAGTACTAACCCTAACCCTAACACTAACCCTAACCCTAGCCCTAGCCCTGGCCCAAGTACTAACCCTAATCCTAATTCTAACCCTAACCCTAACCATAACCCATTCCATACCCCTAACCCTAACCCTAGATTTAGCACTAAACCTTACCCTAACCCTAACCCTAACCTTAAACCTAGCACTAACCCTAGCCCTAAACCTAACCCTACCCTAGTCATATCCTAGCCCCAACCCTAACCCTAACCCTAGCCCTAGCCTTAAAACTAACCCTAGCACAAACCCTACGCCTAGCCCTAACCCTAACACTAGCACTAATCTTAAACCTAAACCTAACCCTAGCTTTAGCCCTAAACCTAACCCTAACCCTAGCCCTAGACCTAGCACTAGCACTAACCCTAATCCTAACCCTAACCCTAACCCTAGCCCTAACCCTAAACCTAGCCCTAAACTTAAACCTAGCACTAACCCTAACCCTAACCCTAACACTAGCTCTAACCCTAACCCTAACCCTAGCCATAGAAATAACCCTAACCATAACCGTAGGCCTAGCCCTAATCCTAACATCCTTAACCCTAAACCTAATTCTAGCCCTAGCCCTAAATCTAACACTAGGCCTAGACTTAATCCTAAACATAACCCTAACCTTAAACCTAGCACTAACCCTAGCCCTAACCCTAACACTAACACTAACCCTAGCCCTAGTCCTAATCCTATCCCTAACCCTAGCCCTAACCCTAAACCTAACAATAGCCCTAGCCCTAGCCATAACCCTTCCTTAACCCTAACCCTAACACTAAACCTAGCCCTAACACTGATCCTAGCCCTAGCCCTAGGCCTAGCCCTAACCCTAACAGTAAACCTATATCCAGCCCTAAACCTAACCCTAAACCTAGCCCTAGCCCTAGCCCTAACCCTAACCCTAACACTAGCCTTAGCACTAGGCGTAGGCCTAACCCTAACCCTAAACCTTGCCCTAACACTAACCCTAACCCTAGCCCTTACCCTAGCCCTAACCCTAACCCTAACCCTAACCCTAGCACTAGCTCTAACCCTAACCCTAAACGGAAACCTAACCCTTACCCTATCCCTAACACAAACCCTAACCCTAACCCTAAATAACCCTAGCCCTAACCCAAACCTTAACACTAGCCATAGGCCTAGACATAACCCTAACGCTAACCCAAGCCCTAGCCCTAATCCTATTCCTAACCCTAGCCCTAACCCTAACCCTAACCCTAGCCCTACTCCTAGCAATAGCCGTAAACATAACCCTAAGCTTAACTCTAACCCTAGCCCTAGCCTTAGCCCTATAACTAACCCTAACCCGAACCCTAGCACTAAACTTAACCCTAGCCCTAACGCTAACCCTAGCACTAACCCTAATCATAAACGTAACCCTAGCCCTAGCCCTAGACATACCCTAACCCTAACCCTAGCCCTAGCCCTAAACCTAAATGTAACCCTAGTCCTAGCCATAACCCTAACCCTAACCCTAACCCTAGCCCTAGCCATAGCCCTAACCCTAACCTAACCCTAGCCCTAACCCTACCTGTAACCCTAGCCAAAGCCCTAGCCCTTACCCTAACCCTAACCCTAGCACTAGCTATAGACCAAGCCATAAACCTAAACCTAACCCTAGCCCTAAACCGAATCCTAGGCCTAGTCAAAATCCTAGCCCTAACCCTAACTCTACCCCTAAACCTAACCCTAAGTCTAACCCTAATCCTAGCCCTAGGCCTAACCCTAACCCTAGGCCTATCCCTATTCCTAACCCTAACCCTAACTCTAGTCCTAGGCCTAACCCTAACCCTAAATTTAACCCTAAACATAGCCCTAGACCTAACCCTAAGCCTAACCCTATACCTATCCCTAGCCCCAGCACTAATCCTAAACTTAACACTAGCCCTAAAGATAACACTAGCACAAACCCTAACCCTGGCAATAATCCTAAACATAACCCTAGCACTAACCCTGACCCTAACCTGAACTCTAGCCCTTTCCCTAACCCTAGCCCTAATCCTAACCCTAACCCTAGCCCTAACCCTAACCTTAACCCTAGGCCTAACCCTAACCCTAGCACTAACCCTAATCCTAGCCCTAATGGTAACCCTAACCCTAACCCTAATCCTAACCCTAACGCTAGCCCTACCCTAGCACTAGATATAGCCCTAACCCTACCCCTAGCCCTAGCACTAGCCTAAACCTAAACCTAATCCTAGTCCTAGCCATAACCCTAAACCTAACCTTAGCCCTAGCCCTAGCCATAGCCAAACCTAACCCTAGCCCTAAACCTAACTGTAACCCTAGC
>CM027406.1:348090-367282 GCA_015711505.1 Sylvilagus bachmani | reverse complement strand
AGCCATAGCCAAACCTAACCCTAGCCCTAAACCTAACTGTAACCCTAGCCAAAGCCCTAGCCCTAACCCTAACACTTACCCTACCACTAGCTATAGACCTAGCCATAATCCTAAACCTAACCCTAGCCCTAAATCTAATCCTAGGCCTAGTCAAAATCCTAGCACTAACCCTAAACCTAGCCCTAACACTAACCCTAACTATAACCCTAATCCTAGCCCTATCCCTAACCCTAACCCTAGGCCTGTCCCTATTATTAACCCTAACCCTAACCCTTACCCTAGTCCTAGGCCTAACCCTAACCCTAAATTTAACCCTAACCATGGCCCTAGCCCTAACCCTAAGCCTAAACCTAGACCTATCCCTAGCACTATCCCTAGCCCTATCCCTAGCCCTAATCCTAACCCTAACCCTAGACCTAACCCTAACTTTAACCCTAGCCCTAACCCTAACCCTAGCACTAACCCTAACCCTAGGCCTAATCATAAACCTAGCACTAAGCCTAATCCTATCCCTAACCCTAGCCCTAGCCTTAGCCCTAACCCTAAGCATAAAACTAGCCCTAGCCCTAGCAATAGCCCTGACCCAAGTACTAACCCTAATCATAACCCTAATCCTAACCCTAACACTAACCCTAACCCTAACTCTATACCTAGCCCTAACCCTAAACCTAGCCCTAGCCCTAAACCTAACCCTAACCCTAACTTTAAAACTAGCACAAACCCTAGACCTAAACCTAACACTAACCCTAGCCATATCCTAGACCTAAACCCAAACAAAACCCTAACCCTAGCCCTAGCCATTATCCTATCCCTAACCCTAGCCCTAGCACTAGGTGTAGCCCTAACCCTAACCCTAACCCTTGCCCTAACCCTTATCCTAAACCTAACCCTAGACCTAACCCTAACCCTAACCCTAGACCTAGCAGTAGCCCTAACCCGAACCTAAACCATAAACCTAGCCCTAACCCTATCCCTAGGCCTAACCCTAACCCTAACCCTAGCCTTAACACTAACCCTAGCACTAACCCTACCCCTAGCCCTAACCCTAACACTAGGACTAATCCTAAACCTAAACCTAAACCTAGCATTAGCCCTAAACCTAACCCTAACCCTAGCCCTAGCCCTAGCACTAGCACTAACCCTAAACATAACCCTAGCCCTAGTCCGAGCACTAACCCTAACTCTGACACTAAAACTAACCCAAGACCTAGCCCTGGCCCTAGCCCTAACCCTAATCCTTACCCTAACCCTAACCCTAGCCCTAACCCTAACCCTAGTCCTAACAATAACCCTAACCCTAACCCTAAACCTAGCCCTAACCTTAACCCTAACCCTAGCCCTAGCTCTGACCCTAACCCTAACAATAACCCTCGCCCTAGCCATAGCCCTAACCCTAACCTAACCCTAACACTAGCAATAGACATAGCCATAAACCTAAACCTAACCCTAGCCCTAAACATAATCCTAGGCCTGCCCATAATCCTAGCCCTAACCCTAACCCTAGCCCTAACCCTAAACCTAGGCCTATCCCTATTCCTAACCCTAACCCTAACCCTAACCCTAGACCTAGCTGTAGCCCTAACACGAACCCTAACCGTAACCCTAGCCCTAACCCTAGCCCTAGGCCTAACCCTAACCCTAACCCTACCCATAACCCTAACCCTAGCACTAAACCTAAACCTAGCACAAACGCTAACCATGAACCTAACCCTAGCCCTAGCCCTGGCCATATCCCTTCCTTAACCCTAAACCTAACAACCTTAACAATAGCCCTAGCCCTAGCCCTAACCCTAAACCTAACCCTAACCCTAGCCCTAGCACTAGGTGTAACCCTAACCCTAACCATAGCCCTAACCCTAACCCTAACCCTAACCCTAACTCTAGCCCTAGCACTAGGCATAGCCCTAACCCTAACCCTAACCCTAACCCTAACCCTAGACCTAGCTGTAGCCCTAACACGAACCCTAACCGTAACCCTAGCCCTAACCCTAGCCCTAGGCTTAACCCTAACCCAAACCCTAGCCATAACCCTAACCCTAGCACTAAACCTAAACCTAGCACAAACGCTAACCATGAACCTAACACTAGCCCTAGCCCTGGCCATATCCCTTCCTTAACCCTAAACCTAACAACCTTAACAATAGCCCTAGACCTAGCCCTAACCCTAACCCTAACCCAAGCCTTAACACTAACCCTAGCACTAACCCTACAACTAGCCCTAACCCTAACACTAGCACTAATCCTAAACCTAACCCTAACCCTAGCTTTAGCCCTAAATGTAACACTAACCCTAGGCCTAGTCCTAGCACTAGCACTAACCCTAGCCCTAGACCTAGCACTAACCCTAACTCTGACACTAACACTAACCCAATACCTAACCCTGGCCCTAGCCCTAACCCTAATCCTAACCCTAAACCTAACCCTAGCCCTAACCCTAACACCAATCCTAACACTAACCCTAACCGTACCCTAAACCTAGCCCTAACCCTAACCTTAACCCTAATCCTAGCCCTAGCTCTAACCCTAACCCTAACAATAACCCTAGCCCTAGCCTTAGCCCTATACCTAACCCTAACCCGAACCCTAGCCCTAACCCTAATCTTAAACCTAGCCCTAAACCTAACCCTAACCCTAACCCTAACCCTAACCCTAAACTTAACCCTAACCCTAGCCCTAGCTCTAATCCTAACCCTAATCCTAACTCTAACCCTAACGCTAGCCCTAGCCGTAACCCTAAACCAGGGCCTATCCCTAATCCTAACGCTATCCCTAACCCTAACCCTAACCCTAACCCGAACTCTACACCCAACCCTAAAACTAACACTAGCCCTAGACTAAATCCTAACCGTAACCCTAACCTTAAACCTAGCACTAACACTAGCCCTAACCCTAAGCCAAACCTAGGCCTAGCCTTAATCCTATCACTAACCCTAGCCCTAACCCTAAAACCAATGATAGCCCTAGCCTTAGCCATAGACCTTGCTTAACCCTAACCGTAACCCTAACCTTAGCCCTATCACTAACCCTAGCCCTAGCCCTAACCCTAAACGTAACCCTAGATATAGCCCTAAACCTAACCTAAACCAAGCCCTAGACCTAACCTAGCCCTAACACTAACACTATCCATATCCTAGCCCTAACCCTAACCCTAACCCTAACCCTAGGCCTAACCCTAGCCATTGAAATAGCACTAACCCTAACCGTAGGCCTAGCCCTAATCCTAACCCTATCCCTAACACTAACCCTAATTCTAGCCCTAGCCCTAAACCTAACAATAGGACTAGCATTAATCCTAACCGTAACCCTAAACTTAAACCTAGCACTAACCCTAGCCCTAACCCTAACACTAACCCTAGCCATAGCCCTAATCCTATCCCTAACCCTAGCCCTAACCCTAAACCTAACAATAGCCCTAGCCCTAGCCTTAACCCTTCCTTAACCCTAACCCTAACACTAACCCTAGCCCTAACACTGATCCTAGCCCTAGCCCTAGGCCTAGCCCTAACCCTAACAGTAAACCTATATCCAGCCCTAAACCTAACCCTAAACCTAGCCCTAGCCCTAGCCCTAACCCTAAACCTAACCCTAGCCTTAGCACTAGGCGTAGGCCTAACCCTAACCCTAAACCTAGCCCTAACCCTAACTGTAGCCCTAGCCCTTACCCTAACCCTAACCCTAAACCTAGCCCTAGTCCTTACCCTAGCCCTAACCCTAACCCTAACCCTAACCCTAGGACTAGATCTAACCCTAACCCTCAACAGAAACCTAACCCTTACCCTAGCCCTAACACAAACCCTAAACCTAAACCTAAATAACCCTAGCACTGACTCTAATCTTAACCCTAAACCTAGCCCTAACCCAAACCCTAACCCTAGCCATAGGCCTAGCCCTAACCCTAACGCTACCCCAAGCCCTAGCCCGAATCCTATTCCTAACCCTAGCCATAGCCCTAACCCTAACCCTAGCCCTAGCCATAGCCGTAAACCTAACCATAACCCTAACAATAACCCTAGCCCTACCCTTAGCCCTATAACTAACCCTAAACCGAATCCTAGCACTAAACTTAACCCTAGCCCTAACGCTAACCCTAGCACTAACCCTACTCATAAACGTAAACCTAACCCTAGCCATAGCCCTAGCAATAGCCCTAACCCTCACCTAACCCTAGCCCTAACCCTAACTGTAACCCTAGCCAAAGCCCTAGCCCTAACCCTAACCCTAACCCTAGCACTAGTATAGACCTAGAAATAAAATTAACCCTAACCATAGCCCTAAACCTAATCCTAGGCCTAGCAAAAATCCTAGCCCGAACCCTAACTCTACCCCTAACCCTAACCCTAACTCTAACCCTAATCCTAGCCCTAGCCATAACCCTAACCCTAGGCCTATCCATATTCCTAACCCTAACCCTAACCCTAGTCCTAGGCCTAACCCTAACCCTAAATTTAACCCTAACCACAGACCTAGCCCTAACCCTAACCCTAACCCTAGACCTATCCCTAGCCCCAGCACTAATCCTAACCCTAACCCTAGCACTAAACATAACACTAGCCCAAACCCAAACCCTGGCAATAATACTACACATAGCCCTAGCCCTAACCCTAACCCTAACCCTAACTCTACCCCTATCCCTAACGCTAGCCATAACCCTAACCCTAACCCTAGGCATAGCCCTACCCATAGCCCTAACCCGAACCCTAACATTAACTCTAAACATAGCCCTAGCCCTACCCCTAAACTTAACCCTAGCCCTAACCCTAACCATAGCACTAACCCTAACGCTAGCCCTATTCCTAACTGTAGCACTAACCCTAATCCTATACCTAACCCTAGCCCTATGCTCTAGCACTAACCCTAAGTCTAACACTAGCCCTAGCCCTAGATCTACCAAAACCGTAAACCTAACCCTAGCCCTAGACCTAGCACTAACCTTAACACTAACACTAACCCTAACCCAAGCCCTAGCCCTGGCCACAGTACTAACCCTAATCCTAACCCTAATCCTAACAATAACTCTAACCTTAACCCTAGCCATATCCTAGCCCTAACCCTAAACCTAACGCTAACCCTAACACTAACCCTATCCCTAACCCTAGCCCTAAACCTAACCCTAACCCTAGACCTAACCATAACCCTAACCCTAACCCTAGCCCTAAAAGTAGCCCAAACCCTAACCCTAACCCTAGCCCTAACTCTAGCCCTAGGCCTAACCCTAACCCTAACCCGACCTGTAGCTCTAGCCCTGGACCTAACCCGAACCCTAACCCTAACCCTATCCCTACCCCTAACGCTAAACCTAACCCTAACCCTATCCTTAGCCCTAACCCTAACTCTAACCGTAGCCCTAGCCCTAGCCCTAACCCTAACACTAGACCTAGCCCTAACCTTAACACTAGCACTAATCCTAAACTAAACCTAAACCTAGCCCTAGATCTAGCCCTAGCCCTAGAAGTAAACCTAAAACTAACTCTAGCCCTAGCCATAACCCTATCCGTAACCCCAACCCTAGCCCTAGCCCTAGCCCTAGCCCTAGACCTAGCCCTAATTCTAACCCTAGCCCTAGCCCTAAACCTATACCTAAACCTAGTCCTAACCCTAACCCTAACCCTAAACCTAACCTAGCCCTAGACCTAGCCCTAGCCCTAACCCTTACCCTAACCCTAGCCCTAGCCCTAACCCTAACCATAATCCTAGCCAAAGCCCTAGACCTAACCCTAAAAATAACCCTAGCACTAGCTATAGACCTAGCCCTAACCCTAACCCTAACCCTAACCCTAACCCTAACCCTAATCCTAACCCTAATCCTAGGCCTAGACCAAATCCTAGCCCTAATCCTATCCCTAAACCTAGCACTAACCCTAACCCTAACACTAAAAAAAACCAAGCCCTAAACCTAACTGTAACCTAACCCTAGCCCTAGATCTAAACCTAAAGCTATCGCTAAACCTAGCCCAAGCTTTAGCACTATACCTAAACCTAACAGCAACCATAGCCCAAACCCAAACCCTAAACCTAATCCTAACCCTAGCTCTAACCCTAACCGTAACCCTAAACCAAACCCTAACCCTAACCCTAGCCCTAGCCCTAACCCTAACACTAGAACTAACATTAAACCTAGCACTAAAACTAACCCTAACCCTAGCCCAAACCCTAACCCTAACCCTAGCCATAGCAATAGCCCTAACCCTAACCCTAGGCCAAGCCCTAATCCAACCCTAACCCAAACCCTAACCCTAACCCTAACCCTAACCCTAACTCTAGTCCTAGCCCTAAACCTAACACTAGGCCTAGCCTTAATCCTAACCATAACCCTAACCTTAAACCTAGCACTAACCCTAGCCCTAACCCTAACCCCAACCCTAGCCCTATCCCTATTCCTATTCCTTACATAGCCCTAACCCTAAACTTAACAATAGCCCTAAAAATAGCCCTAGCCCTAACCCTAACCGTAACCCTAGATCCAGCACTAAACCTAACCCTAAACCTAGCCCTAGCCCTAGACCTAAACCTAATTCTAAACCTAACCCTAGCCCTAGCCCTAGGCATAGCCCTGACCCTAACCCTAATCCTAGTCCTAACCCTAACCCTAACCATAGCCCTAGCCCTAGTCGTAGCCTTAAACATAACCCTAATCCTAAACCTAACACTAGCCCTAGCCCTAGCCCTAGCACTAACCCTAACCCTAACCCTAAACCTAACCCTAGCCGTAGCTAAAATCCTAACCCTAACCCTAAACCTAAACCTAAACCTAAACATAGCCCTAACAAAAAACCTAACACTAACGCTAAACTTAAACCTAGCACTAACCCAAACACTAACCCTGCCCTAGCCGTAATCCTAGCCCTAACACTAACTTTAACACTAGTCTAGCCCTAGCCCTAGCCCTAGCACTAACCCTAACCCTAACCCTAGCCCTATACCTAGCACTAACCCTAACCCTTACCCAACACTTAGCCCTAACCCTAACCCTAGCCCTAACCCTAAACCTAATCCTAGCCCTAGTTCTAACCCTAACCCTAAACCGAAAACAAACCCTTACCCTAGCCCTAACCCAAATCCTAACGCTAGCCCTAACCTTAAACCTAGCACTAACCCTAACCCCAACCCTAACCTTCGCCTTAACCATAACCCTAAATCTAGCCATAGGCCTAGACCTAATCCTAACCCTAGCCGTAACCTTAAACCTAGCACTAACCCTAACCCTAACCCTAATCCTAGCCCTAACCCTAGCCCTAGCCTTACAACTAACAATAGCCCGAACCATAAACCTAACTCTAATCCTAAACGAAACCCAAACCCTAGTCCGAGCTCCAACCCTAAAGCTATCACTTACACTAGCCATAGCCTTATCCCTATACCTAAACCTAACCGCAAACCTAGCACTAACCCAAACCTTAAACCTAGCACTAGCACTAACACTAACCCTAACCCTAACCCTAGCCCTAGCCGTAAACCTAAACCTAACTCTAGCCCTAGCCATAACCCTATCCCTAAAAGCACCCTAGCCCTAGCCCTAGCCCTAGACCTAGCTCTAACCCTAACATAGCCCTAGCCCTAGCCCTAAACCTAAACCTAACCCTAGTCCTAGGCATAACTCTAACCAGAAACCTAGCCCTAGCCCTAGCCCTAGCCATAGCCCTAACCCAAACCCTAACCCTAGCCCTAAACCTAACCGTAACCCTAGCCCTAGCCACAGACCTATCCCAAACCCTAACTCTAGCCTTAAACCTAACCGTAACCCTAGCCAAAGCCCTAGACCTAACCCTAAAACTAACCCTAGCACTAGGTATAGACCCAGACATAAACCTAACCCTAACCCTAGCCCTAACCCTAATCCTAGGCCTAGCCCAAACCCTCGCCCTAACCCTAACACTAACCCTAACCCTAACACTAAACCTAACCTACCCCTAAACCTAACGGTAAAGATAAGCCTAGCCCTAATTCTAACCCTAGAGCTAACACTAACACTAGCCCTAACCTTAGCCCTATACCTAACCCTAACCCTAACCCTAGCCCTAACCCTAACCCTAAACCTAATCCTAGCCCTAGCTCTAACCCTAACCCTAAACCTAACCCTAACCCTTACCCTAGCCCTAGCCCTAATCCTAAAGACAGACCTAACCTTAAACCTAGCACTAAACCTAACCCTAACCCTAACCCTAGCCCTAACCCTAGCCCTAGCTCTAACCTAACCCTAAATCGAAACATCACCCTTACCCTAGACCTAACCTCAAACCTAACACTAACCCTAAATCTAACCCTAGCCATAGGCCTAGCCCTAACCCTAACGGTAATCCTAGCCCTAGACCTAATCCTATTCCTTACCCTAGCTATAGCCCTAACCCTAACCCTAGCCCTAGCCCTAGCCATAGCCCTACCATAAACCTAACATTAACTCTAACCATAGCACTAGACCTAACCCTAACCCTAGCCCAAAAGCTAACCTCAGCACTATCCCTAATCCTAAACCTAACCCTAGTCCTAGCCCTAGCACTAACCCTAAGCATAACCCTAACCCTAGCCCTAGCCCTAGCCCTAGCCCTAGCCTTAACCATAACCCTAACCCTCGCCCTTATCCTAACCCTAACCCTAGCCCTAACACTAAAACTAGCCCTAACCCTAACCCTGGCACTAACCCTAACACTAACCATAACCCTAGCCCTAGTCCTAACCATAGACCTAACCCTAACCCTAACCCTAGCCCTAGCCCTAGCCCTAGCCGTAAACCTAAACCTAACTCTAGACCTAGCCATAACCCTATCCCAAACTGCAAACCTTTCCTAGCCCAAGACCTAGATCTAGCCCTAACCCTTAACCTAGCCCTAAACCTAACCCTAGCCCAAGTCCTAACACTAACCCTAGGCCTAGCCCAAATCCTAACCCTAACCCTAACCATAGTCCTAGCCCTAACCCTAACCATAAATTTAATGCTAACCATAGCCCTAGCCCTTACCCTAACCCTAACCCTAGACCTATCCCAAGCCTTAGCACTAATCATAACCCTAACCCTAGCCCTAAACTTAACACTAGCCCAAACCCTAACCCTGGCAATAAACCTAAACATAGCCCTAGGCCTAACACTAAACATAACACTAACACTAGCCCTAGCCCCAGCCCTAGCCCTAACCCTAAACCTAACCCTAGTCCTAGCTCTAATCCTAACTGAAAACCGAACCCTAACCCTTACACTTTCCCTAACCCAAACCCTAACCCTAACCCAAACCTTAAAACTAGCACTAACCTAACCCTAGTCCTAACCCTAACCCTAACCCTAGACATAGGACTAGACTTAACATTAAACCTAACCCTAACCCTAGCCCTAATCCTATCCATAACCCTAGCCCTAACCCTAACCCTGGCACTAACCCTAACCCTAACCCTAGCCCTAGATCTAACACTAAACCTAACACTAACCCTAGCCCTAGCCTTAGCCCTATACCTAACCCTAACCCCAACCCTAGCCCTAAACCTAACCCTAAACCTAACCGTAACCCTTAACCTAGCCCTAGCCCTAACCCTAACACGAGACCTTACCATAAACCTAGCACTAACCCTAACCCTAACAATAACCCTAGCCCTAACCCTAACCCGAGCCCTAGCTCTAACCCTAACCCTAAGCGGAAACCTAACCCTTACGCTAGACCTAACCCAAAACATAACCCTAACCCTAACCCTAGCCATAGGCCTAGCCCTAACCCTAACACTAAACCTAGCCCTAGCCCTAATCCTATTCCTAACCCTAGTCCTAACTCTAAACAGAACCCTAGCCCTAGCCCTAGCACTAGCACTAGCCCTAACCATAACCCTAGCCCTAGCCCTAGCCCTAGCCCTAACCAAAACCCTAACACTAGCCCTCGCACTTATCCTAACCTTACACTAACTCTAACCCTACCTCTAGCCCTATCCCTATCCCTAGCCCTAATCCTAACCGTAAACCTAACCCTAAACCTAAACCTAGTCCTAGCTCTAACCCTAACCGAAAACCGAACCCTAACCCTTACCCTAGCCCTAAACCAAACCCTAACACTAACCCAAAAATTAAACCTAGCACTAAACTAACACTAGTCCTAACCCTAACCCTAACCCTAGACATAGGCCTAGACCTAACATTAACCCTAACCCTAGCCCTAGCCCTAATCCTATCCCTAATGCTAGACCAAACCCTAACCCCAAACCTAGCCCTAGATCTAGCACTAACCATAACCCTAACCCAACACCTAACCCTACCCCTAGCCCTAGACCTAACCCTAAAACTAACCCATATCCTAGCCCTAGCTCTAAGCCTAACCCTAAACCGAAACCTAACCCTTACCCTAGCCCTAACCCAAACCCTAACACTAGCCCTAAACTTAAACATAGCACTAACCCTAACGCTAACGCTAACTCTAGCATTGACCCTAACCCTAAACCTAGCCATAGGCCTAGACCTAATCCTAATCCTAACCATAAACTTAAACCTAGCACTAACCCTAAACCTAACCCTAATCCTAACCCTAAACCTAACCCTAGCCCTAAGCCTAACCATAGCCATAACCCTATACCTAACCCTAACCCCAACCCTAGCCCTAACCCTAACCTTAAACCTAGCACTAGCCCTAACCCTAACACTAACCCTAACCCTAGCTCTAGCCCTAACCATAGACCTAACCCTAAACCTAGCCCTAGCTCTAGCCCTAGCTGTAAACCTAAACCTGACTCTAGCCCTAGCAATAACCCTATCCCTAACCCCAACCCTAGCGCTAGCCCTAGCCCTAAACCTAAAGCTAACCCTATTCCTAGCCAGAACCCTAACCCTAACCCTTAACCTAGCCCTATCCCTAGCCCTAGCCCTAACCCTAACCCTAATCCTAGCCCTAACACTAACCGTAACACTAGCCAAAGTCTTAGACCTAACCCTAAACATAACCCCAGCACTAGCTATAGACCTAGACATAAACCTAACCCTAACCCTAGCCCTAAACCTAATCCTAGGCCTAGCACAAACCCTAGCCCTAACACTAACCCTAGCCCTAACACTAATCCTAGGCCTAGCCCAAACCCTAGTCCTAACCCTAAACCTAAATCTAACCCTAAACCTGGCCCTAACACTAACCGTAACCATAACACTAGCTCTAACACTAAAGCTAACACTAACCCTAGCCCTAAACCTAAAAATAACCCTAATCATAACCCTAGCCCTAAACCTAACCCTAGCCCTAACCCTAACCATACCACTAACCCTAAACCTAGCTCTAACCCTAACCGTAACCCTAAACCTAGTCCTAGCTCTAACCCTAAAGCTATCACTAACCCTAGACATAGCCTTAGCCCTATACCTAACCCTAAATCCAACCCTAGCCCTAACGCTAACCTTAAACCTAGCCCTAGCACTAAAACTAACCCTAAACCTAACCCTAGCCCTAGCCCAAGCCCTAACCCAAACCCTAACCCTAGCACTAGCCCTAGCCCTAGCCCTAGCCATAAACATAAACCTAAATCTAGCCCTAGCCATAACCCTATCTGTAAACACAACCCTAGCCCCAGCCCTAGCCCTAGACCTAACCTAACCCTAACCCTAGCCCTAGCCCTAGCCCTAAACCTAAACCTAACCCTAGTCCTAGACATAACCCTAACCCGAAACCTAGCCCTAGCCCTAACCCTAACCATAGACCTAAACCTAACCCTAGCACTAGCCCTAGCCCTAGCCCTAGCCGTAAACCTAAACCTAACTCTAGCCGCAGACATAACCCTATCCCTAAATGCAACCCTAGCCCCAGCCCTAGCATTAGACCTAGCCCTAAACCTAAACCTAGCTCTAGCCCTAGCCCTAACACTAACCCTAACCCTAACCCTAGCCCTAAACCTTACCGTAACCCTAGCCAAAGCCCGAGACCTAACCCTAAAAATAACACTAGCACTAGCTATAGACCTAGACACAAACCTAACACTAATCCTAGCCCTAAACCTAATCCTAGGTGTAGCACAAACCCTAGCCCTAACCCTATCCCTAACCCTAGCCCTAACCATAACCCTAACCCTTACCCTAAACCTAACCCTAGCCCTAACAAAAAAACTAACTCTAACCCTAAACTTAAACCTAGCACTAACCCTAACCCTAACCCTAGCCCTAGCCCTAGCCCTAACACTAACCTTAACACTAGCCCTAGCCCTAGCCCTAACCCTAGCACTAACCCTAACCCTAACCCTAGCCCTAGATCTAGCACTAACCATAACCCTAACCCAACACCGAACCCTAACCCTAGACCTAGACCTAACCCTAACACAAACCCACATCCTAGCCCTAGCTCTAAGCCTAACCCTAAACCGAAACCTAACCCTCACCCTAGTCCTAACCCAAACCCTAACGCTAGCCCAAACCTTAAACCTAGCACTAACCCTAACGCTAACCCTAACCCTAGCCTTAAACCTAACCCTAAATCTAGCCATAGGCCTAGACCTAATCCTAATCCTAACTGTAACCTTAAACCTAGCACTAACCCTAACCCTAACCCTAAACCAAACCCTAACCCTAACCCTAGCCTTAAGCCTAACCATAGCCATAACCCTATACCTAACCCTAACCCCAACCCTAGCCCTAACCCAAACCTTAAACCTAGCACTAGCACTAACCCTAACACTAACCCTAACCCTAGCCCTAGCCCTGACCATAGACCTAAGCCTAACCCTACCCCTAGCCCTAGCCCTAGACGTAAACCTAAACCTAACTCTAGCCTTAGCAATAACCCTATCCCTAACCACAACCCTAGCCCTAGCCCTAGCCCTGAGCATAAACCTAACCCTAGTCCTAGCCATAACCCTAACCCTAAACCTATCCCTAACCCTAGCCATAACCCTAACCCTAACCCTAGGCGTAGCCCTACCCATAGCCCTAACCCTAACCCTAACCCTAACCCTAACTTTAACTCTAAACATAGCCCTAGCCCTAACCCTAAACTTAACCCTAGCCCTAACCCTAACCATAGCACTAACCCTAACGCTAGCTCTATTCCTAACTGTAGCACTAACCCTAATCCTATACCTAACCCTACCCCTAAGCTCTAGCACTAACCCTAAGTCTAACACTAGCCTTAGCCCTAGCCCTAGATCTACCAAGAACCATAAATCTAACCCTAGCCCTAGACCTAGCACTAACCCTAACACTAACACTAACCCTAACCCTAGCCCTAGCCCTGGCCATAGTACTAACCCTAATCCTAACCCTAATCCTAACAATAACTCTAACCTTAACCCTAGCCATATCCTAGCCCTAACCCTAAACCTAACCCTAACCCTAACACTAACCCTATCCCTAACCCTAGCCCTAAACCTAACCCTAACCCTAGACCTAACCATAACCCTAACCCTAGCCCTAATTGTAGCACAAACCCTAACCCTAACCCTAGCCCTAGCCATAGTCTTAGGCCTAAGCTTAACCCTAACCCTAGCCCTAATCCTAACCCTAACCCAACCTGTAGCCCTAGCCCTGGACCTAACCCGAACCCTAACCCTGACCCTAACCCTAGCCCTAATCCTAACACTAACCCTAGCCCTAGCCCTAGCACTAACCCTAACACTAGACTTAGCCCTAACCCTGACACTAGTACTAATCCTAAACTAAACCTAAACCTAGCCCTAGATCTAGCCCTAGCCCTAGAGGTAAACCTAAACCTAACTCTAGCCCTAGCCATAACCCTATCCGTAACCCCAACCCTAGCCCTAGCCCTAGCCCTACCCCTAGCCCTAGCCCTAGCCCTAACTCTAACCCTAGCCCTAGCCCTAGCCCTAGCCCTAAACCTATACATAAACCTAGTCCTAACCATAACCCTAACCCTAAACCTAGACCTAGCCCTAGCCCACACCCTAACCCTAGCCCTAACCCTAACAATAACCCGAGTCAAAGCCCTAGACCTAACCCTAAAAATAACCCTAGCACTAGCTATAGACCTAGCCCTAACCCTAACCCTAACACTAGTCCTAACCCTAATCCTAGGCCTAGACCAAATCCTAGCCCTAACCCTATCCCTAAACCTAGCACTAACCCTACCCTAACACTAAACCTAAACCAAGCCCTAAACCTAACTGTAAACCTAACCCTAGCCCTAGATCTAAACCTAAAGCTAACCCTAACCCTAGCCCTAGCTTTAGCCCTATACCTAAACCTAAAAGGAACCCTAGCCCTAACCAAAAATCCTAAACCTAATCCTAGCCCTAGCTCTAACCCTAACCGTAACCCTAAACCTAACGCTAACCCTACCCTAGCCCTAGCCCTAACCCTAACGCCAGAACTAACATTAAACCTAGCACTAAAACTAACCCTAACACTAAGCCTAGCCCTAACCCTAACCCTAACCCTAGCCATAGCAATAGCCCTAACCCTAACCCTAGGCCAAGCCCTAATCCAACCCTAACCCTAACCCTAACCCTAACCCTAACCCTAACTCTAGTCCTAGCCCTAAACCTAACACTAGGCCTAGCCTTAATCTTAACCGTACCCTAACCTTAAACCTAGCACAAACCCTAGCCCTAACCCTAACCCTAACCCTAGCCCTATCCCTAATCCTATCCCTAACCCTAGCCCTAACCCTAAACTTAACAATACCCCTAAAAATAGCCCTAGCCCTAACCCTAACCGTAACCCTAGATCCAGCCCTAACCCTAACCCTAAACCTAGACCTAGCCCTAGCCCTAGCCCTAAACCTAACCCTAACCCTAGCCCTAGCCCTAGGCATAGCCCTAACCCTAACCCTAAACCCAGTCCTAACCCTAACCCTAACCCTAGCCCTAGCCCTAGTCGTAGCCTTAAACATAACCCTAATCCTAACCTTAACACTAGTCCTAGCCCTAGCCGTAGCCCTAACCCTAACCCTAACCCTAACCCTAGCCCTAATCCTAACCCTAACCCTAACCATAGCCCTAGCCCTATCATTAACTGTAACCCTAACACTAGCCCTAGGCTAGCCCTAGCACTAACCCTAACCCAGCCCTAACCCTAACCCTAACCCTAAACCTAACCCTAGCCGTAGCTCTAACCCTAACCCTAAACCTAAACCTAAACCTAAACCTAAACATAGACCTAACACAAAACCTAACACTAACGCTAAACTTAAACCTAGCACTAACCCAAACACTAACACTGCCCTAGCCGTAATCCTAGTCCTAACACTAACCTTACACTAATCCTAGCCCTAGCCCTAGCCCTAGCACTAACCCTAAACCTAACCCTAGCCCTATACCTAGCAATAACCCTACCCCTTACCCAACACCTAACCCTAACCCTAAACCTAGCCCTAACCCTAAAACTTATTCTAGCCCTAGTTCTAACCCTAACCCTAAACCGAAAACAAACCCTTACCCTAGCCCTAACCCAAACCCTAACGCTAGCCCTAATCTTAAACCTAGCACTAACCCTAACCCCAACCCTAACCCTCGCCTTAACCCTAACCCTAAATCTAGCCATAGGCCTAGACCTAATCCTAACCCTAAGCGTAACCTTAAACCTAGCACTAACACTAAACCTAACCCTAATCGTAAGCCTAACCCTAAACCTAGCCTTAACCCTAACAATAGCCCGAACCATAAACCTACCTCTAATCCTAAAAGAAACCCTAACCCTAGTCCTAGCTCTAAACCTAAAGCTATCACTTAGACTAGCCATAGCCTTATCACTATACCTAACCCTAACCGCAACCCTAGCCCTAAACCTAACCTTAAACCTAGCACTAGCACTAACACTAACCCTAACACTAGCACTACCCCTAGCCCTAACCATAGACCTAACCCTAACCCTAGCACTAGCCCTAGCCCTAGCCGTAAACCTAAACCTAACTCTAGCCCTAGCCATAACCCTATCCCTAAAAGCACCCTAGCCCTAGCCCTAGCCCTAGCCCTAGACCTAGCTCTAACCCTAGCCCTAGCCATAAACCTAAACCTAACCCTAGTCCTAGACATAACTCTAACCAGAAACCTAGCCCTAACCATAGCCCTAGCCATAGCCCTAACCCAAACACTAACTCTAGCCTTAAACCTAACCGTAACCCTAGCCAAAGCCCTAGACCTAACAGTAAAACTAACCCTAGCACTAGGTATAGACCTAGACATAAACTAACCCTAACCCTAATCCTAGGCCTAGCCCAAACCCTAGCCCTAACCCTAGCCATAACCCTAACCCTAACACTAACCCTAAACCTACCCCTAAACCTGACGGTAACCATAACCCTAGCCCTAGCTCTAACCCTAAAGCTAACACTAACACTAGCCCTAACCTTAGCCCTATAATAAACCTAACCCTAACCCTAGCCCTAACCCTAACCCTAACCCTAAACCTAATCCTAGCCCTAGCTCTAACCCTAACCCTAAACCTAACCCCAGCCCTTACCCTAGCACTAGCCCTAACCCAAATGACAGACCTAACCTTAAACCTAGCACTAAACCTAACCCTAACCCTAACCCAAGCCCTAACCCTAGCCCTAGCTCTAACCTAACCCTAAATCGAAACCTAGCACTTACCCTAGACCTAACCTCAAACCTAACCCTAACCCTAAATCTAACCCTAGCCATAGGCCTAGCCCTAACCCTAACGGTAACCCTAGCCCTAGCCGTAAATCCTATTCCTAACCCTAGGTATAACCCTAACCCTAACCCTAGCACTAGCACTAGCCATAGACCTAACCCTAACCCTAACATTAACTCTAACCATAGCCCTAGACATAAACCTAACCCTAGCCCAAAAGCTAACCTCAGCACTATCCCTAATCCTAAACCAAACCCTAGCCCTAGCCCTAGCACTAACCCTAAACATAACCCTAAACCTATCCCTTGCCCTTATCCTAACCCTAACCCTAGCCCTAACACTAACACTAACACTAGCCCTAACCCTAACCCTGCACTAAAACTAACCCTAACCCTAACCCTAGCCCTAGTCCTAACCATAGACCTAACCCTAACCCTAGCCCTAGCCCTAGCCCTAGCCCTAGCCCTAGCAGTAAACCTAAATCTAACTCTAGACCTAGCCATAACCCTATCCCAAACCGCAAAACTTTCCTAGCCCTAGCCCTAGATGTAGCCCTAACCCTTACCCTACCCTAGCCCTAGCCCTAAACCTAACCCTAGCCCAAGTCCTAACACTAACCCTAGGCCTAGCCCAAATCCTAACCCTAACCCTAACACTAACCATAGTCCTAGCCACAACCCTAACCCTAACTTTAACCCTAACCATAGCCCTAGCCCTAACCCTAACCCTAACCCTAGACCTATCCCTAGCCCTAGCACTAATCCTAACCCTAACCCTAGCCCTAAACTTAACACTAGCCCAAACCCTAACCCTGGCAATAAACCTAAACATAGCCCTAGGCCTAACACTAACCATAACACTAACACTAGCCCTAGCCCTAGCCCTAGCCCTAATCCTAACCCTAACCCTAACCCTAACCCTAACCCTAACCCTAAACCTAACCCTAGTCCTAGCTCTAACCCTAACCGAAAACCAAATACTAACCCTTACCTTAGCCCTAACCCAAACCCTAACCCTAACCCAAACCTTAAAACTAGCACTAACCTAACAATAGTCCTAACCCTAACCCTAACCCTAGAAATAAGCCTAGACCTAACATTAAACATAACCCTAGCCCTAGCCCTAGCCCTAATCCTATCCCTAACCGTAGCCCTAACCCTAACCCTAAACCTAGCCCTAGGTCTACCCATAGCCCTAACCCTAACCCTAACCTCTCCTTAACACTAACCCTAGCCTTGGCACTAACCCTAACCCTAACCATAGCCCTAGCCCTAACCATAGACCTAACCATAGCCCTAGCCATAGCCCTAGCCCTAATCATACCAGTAACCCTAGATCCAGCCCTAAACCTAAACCTAAACCTAGCCCTAGCCCTAGCCATAGCCCTAAGCAATTTCCTCACACTAGCCCTACCACTAGGCATAGCCCTAAACCTATCCCTAACCCTAGCCCTAACTCTAACCCTAACCCTAGCCCTAAACCTAACCATAACCCTAGCACTAGTCCTAGCCCTAGCCCTAACCCTAACACTAACACTAGCCCTCGCCCTTATCTTAACCCTAACCCTAGCCATAACCAAAACACTAGCCCTAACCCTAATGCAGGCAATAACACTAACCCTAACCCTAGCACTAGCCCTAACCATAGAGCTAACCCTAACCCTAGCCCTAGCCCTAGCCCTAGCCATAAACCTAAACCTAACTCTAGCCCTAGCCATAACAGTATCCCTTGCCCCAAACCTAGCCCTAGCCCTAGCCCTAAACCTAAACCTAACCCTAGTCCTAGCCATAACCCTAACCCTAAACCTAGCAATATACCTAGCCCTAGCCAGAGCCATAGCCCTAACCCTAACCTTAGCCCTAAACCTAACCGTAACCCTAGCCAAAGCCTTAGAACTAAGCCTAAACCTAACCCTAGCACTAGCTATAGACGTAGAGATAAACCTAACCCTAAACCTAGACCTAACCGTAATCCTAGGCCTAGCCCAAACGCTAGCCCTAACCCTAACCCTAGCCCTGACACTAATCCTGGGCCTAGCCCAAATGCTAGCCCTGAGCCTATCCATAACCCTAGCCCTAACATTAACCCTAACCCTAAACCTGGCACTAGCCCTAACCCTAACCCTGGCCCTAGCTCTAACACTAAACCTAACACTAACCGTAGCCCTAGCCTTAGCCCTATACCTAACCCTAACCCCAACCCTAGCCCTAAACCTAACCCTAAACCTAACCGTAACCCTTAACCTAGCCCTAGCCCTAACCCTAACACAAGACCTAACCTTAAACCTAGCACTAACCCTAAACCTAACAATAACCCTAGCCCTAACCCTAACCCTAGCCCTAGCTCTAACCCTAACCCTAAGCGGAAACATAACCCTTACCCTAGACCTAACCCAAAACCTAACCCTAACCCTAACCATAGCCATAGGCCTAACCCTAACCCTAACACTAACCCTAACCCTAGCCATAGGCCTAGCCCTAACCCTAGCCCTAACCCTAAACCTAACCCTAGCCCTAGCCCTAGCACTAGCACTAGCCCTAACCATAACCCTAGCCCTAGCCCTAGCCCTAGCCCTAACCCTAACCCTAACAGTAGCCCTCGCACTTATCCTAACCTTAACCCTAACCCTAACCCTACCTCTAGCCCTATCCCTAGCCCTAGCCCTAATCCTAACCGTAAACCTAACCCTAAACCTAAACCTAG
>CM027406.1:318090-343090 GCA_015711505.1 Sylvilagus bachmani | reverse complement strand
ACCTTAACTCTAACAATAGTCCAAGACCTAACCCTAACCCTAGCCATAACACTAACACTAGCCCTAAACCTAACCCTGCAACTAACCCTTACCCAAATCCTAGCCCTAGCCCTAACCATAGAACTAACACTAACCCTAGCCCTAACCATAGACCTAACCCTAACACTAACCCTAGCCCTAGCCTTAGCCCTAAACCTAACCTTACCCTAGTCCTAGCCATAACCCTAACCCTAAACCTAGCCCTATTCCTAGCCCTAGCCAAGCCCTAACCCTAAACCTAACCCTAGCCATAGCCCTATCCGTAACCCTAGCCAAGGTCATAGACCTAACCCTAAACATAACACTAGCACTAGCTATAGACCAAGACATAAACCTAACCCTAATGCTAGCCCTAACCCTAATCCTAGGCCTAGCCCAAACCCTAGCCCTAATCCTAAACCTAACACTAACCCAAACCTAGCCCTAACCCTAACCGTAACCCTAACCCTAGCCCTAGTTCTAACCCTAAAGCTAACACTAACCCTAGCCCTAACCCTAACCCTAGCCCTAACACTAACCCTAACCCTAGCCCTAACCCTAACCCTGGCCCTAACCCTAACCCTAACCCTAAACCTAGCTCTAACCCTAACCGTAAAACTAACCCTAGTCCTTACTCTAACCCTAAAGCAATCACTAACACGAGACATAGCCTTAGCCCTATACCTTTCCCTAACCACAAAAATAGCCCTAACACTAACCTTAAACCTAGCCCTAGCACTAACACTAACCCTAACCATAAACCTAACCCTAGCCCTAGCACTAACCATAGACCTAACCCTAACCCTAGAAAGATCCCTAGCCCTAGCCCTAGCCATAAACCTAAACCTAACTCTAGCCGCAGACATAACCCTATCCCTAAACGCAACCCTAGCCCCAGCCATAGCCCTAGACCTAGCCCTAACCCTAACCCTAGCCCTAGCCCTAAACCTAAACCTAACCCTAGTACGAGACATTACTCTAACCCGAAACCTAGCCCTAGCCATAGTCCTAGCAATAGCCCTAACCCTAACCCTAACCCTAGCCCTAACCCTAACCGTAACCCTAGCCAAAGCCCTAGTCCAAACCCTAAACCTAACCCTAGCACTACCTATAGACCTAGACATAAACCTAACCCTAACCCGAGCCCTAACCCTAATCCTAGGCCTAGCCCAAACCCTAGCCCTAACCCTATCCCTAACCCTAGCCCTAACCATAACCCTAATACTATCTCTAAACCTAGCCCTAATCCTAACCGTAACCATAACCCTAGCCCTACCCTAACCCTAACCCTAGTGCTAGCTCTAACCCTAACCCTAAAATGAAATCAAACCCTTATCCTAGACTAACCCAAAACCTAACCCTAAACCTAACCATAGCCATAGGCCTAGCACTAAACCTAACGCTAACCCTAGCCCTAGCCATAATCCTATTCCTAACCCTAGCCCTAACCGTAACCCTAACCCTAGCCTTGCCCTAGCCATAGCCCTAACCCTAACCCTAACCCTAACCTTAACTCTAACCATAGCCCTAGACCTAACCCTACCCTAGCCCTAACGCTAACCCTAGCACTAACACTAGTCCTAAACCTAACCGTAGCCCTAGCCTTGCACTAGCAATAACCCTAACCATAACACTAGCCCTAGCCCTAGCCCTAACCCTAACCATAACCATACCACTATCCCTTATCCTAACCCTAACCCTGGCCCTAACCCTAACCCTGGCACTAACCCTAACCTTAACCCTAGCCCTAGCCCTAGCCCTAACCATAGACCTAACCCTAACTCTAGCCCTAGCCCTAGCCATAAAACTAAATCTACCTCTAGCCCTACCCATAACCCTAACCCAAACCTACCCTATCCCTACCACTAGACATAGCCCTAAAACTTACCCTAACCCTAGCCATAACACTAACACTAGCCCTAACCCTAACCCTGGCACTAACCCTAACCCTAACCATAGCCCTGCCCTAACCATAGACCTAACCCTAAACTAGGCCTAGCCCTAGCCCTAGCCGTAAACCTAACCTAACTCTGGCCCTAGCCATAACCCTATTCCTAACCCCAACCCTAACCCTAGCCCTAGCCCAAAACCTAAACCTAACCCTAGTCCTAGCCATAACCCTAACCCTAAACTTAGCCCTATCCCTAGTCCTATCCCTAGGCCTAGCACTAGCCATAGCCATAGCCATAACCCTAACCCTAACCCTAACCCTAACCCTAACCCTAACCCTAGCCAAAGCCCTAGAACTAAACCTAAACCTAACCCTAGAACTAGCTATACACCTAGACGTAAACCTAACCCTAATCCTAGCCCTAACCCTAATCCTAGGCCTATCTCTAACCCTAACCTTAACCGAAACCTAACCCTTACCCTAAACCTAACCCAAAACCTAACCCTAACCATAACCCTAGCCATAGGCCTAGCCCTAACACTAACCTAACCCTAGCCCTAGCCCTAATCCTATTCCTAACCCTAGCCTAAACCCGAACCCTAAATCTAGCCCTAGCCATAGCCATAGCCCAAACCCTTACCCTAACCTTAAGTATAACCATAGCCATAGACCTAACCCTAACCCTAGCCCTAACGCTAACCCTAGCACTAACCCTAATCCTAAACCTAACCTTGACCTAGCCCTAGCACTAGCACTAACCCTAACAATAACCCTAGCCCTAGCCCTAGCCCTAACCCTAACCCTAACCCAGGACCTATCCCTAGGCCTAGCACTAATCCTAACCCTAACTCCAACTCTAAACATAACACTAGCCCAAAACCTAAGCCTGGCACTAATCCTAAACATAGCCCTAGCCCTAACCCAAACACTAAACCTAACACTAGCCCTAGCCCTAGACCTAGTACAAGCCCTAAACCTAACCCTAACACTAACACAGCCCTAGCCCTAAACCTAACCTTAAACCTAACCCTAGCCCTAGCTCCAACCGTAACCCTAAACCTAACCCTAACCTTAAACATAGCTCTAACCAAAACCCTAACTGTAACACTAAACTTAAACCTAGCACTAACCCTAAACTTAACCCTAAACCTAGCCCTAGCCCTAGAACTAACCCTAACCTTAACATTAGCCCTAGCCCTAGCCCTAGTTCTAGCACAAACCCTAACCCTCACCCAGGCCCTAGACCTGGCACTAAGCGTAACCCTAACCATACACCTAACCCTAACCTTAGCACTAGCCCTATCACTAATCCTAACCCTAACCCTAGACCTAGCTCTAACCCTAACCCTAAACCGAACCCTAACCCTTACCCTAGCCCTAATCCAAACCCTAACCCTAACCATAACTTTAAACCTAGACTAACCCTAACCCTAACCCTAGTCTTAACCCTAACCCTATACATAGCCATACGCCTAGACCAAACCCTAACCCTAACCGTAACTTTAAACCTAGCACTAAGGCTAAACCTAACCCTAACCTAAACCAAATCTAACTCTAGCCCTAACACTAACCCTAAGCATAACCCTAACCCTAACCCTAGCCCTAGCCCTAGCCGTAGCCCTAACCCTAACCCTAACCCTAAACCTAGCCCTAACCCTAGCCCTAGCCGTAGCCCTAACCCTAACATTAACACTAACCCTAGCACTAGCCCTAGCCCTAGGCCTAACCCTAACCCTAACCCTAATTCTAGCGCTAATCGTAACCATAGCCATAACCTTAAACCTAGCACAAAACCTAACCCTAAACCTAACCCTAGCCCTATACCTAGCCCTAACAGTAACCCTAACACTAGCCCTAGCCCTAGCCCTAGCACTAACCCTAACCCTAACCCTAGCCCTAGACCTAGACCTAGTACAAGCCCTAAACCTAACCTTAACACTAACCCAGCCCTAACCCTAACCCTAAACCTAACCCTAGCCCTAGCTCTAACCCTAACCCTAAACCTAAACCTAGCCCTAAAAAGAAAATCTAACTCTAACCCTAAACTTAAACCTAGCACTAACCCTAAACCTGATCCTAACCCTAGCCCTAGCCCTAGCCCTAAAACTAACCTTAACACTAGCCCTAGCCCTAGCCCTAGCCCTAGCCCTAGCCCTAGCACTAACCCTAACCATAACCCTAGCCCAAGACCTAGCACTAACACTATCCCTAACCCAACACCTAACCCTAACCCTAGCCCTAGCCCTAACCCTAACCCTAACCCTAATCCTAGCCCTAGCTCTAAGCCTAACCCTAAACCGAAACCTAACCCTTACCCTAGCCCTAACCCAAACCCTAAGGCTAGCCCTAAATTTAAAGCTAGCACTAACCCTAACGCTAACCCTAACCGTAGCCTTGACATTAACACTAAACTTAGACATAGGCCTAGACCTAATCCTAACCCTAACCGTAACCTTAAACCTACACTAACCCTAAGCCTAACCCTAACCCTGATCCTAAACCTAACCCTAAACCTAGCCCTAAAACTAGCCATAACCCTAACCCTAACCCTAACCCTAAAACTAGCTCTAACTCTAACGGTAACCCTAACCCTAGTCCTAGCTCTACACTAAAGCTAACACTAACCCTAGGCATAGCCTTAGCCCTATACCTAACCCTAACCCCAAATCTAGTCCTAACAATAACCTTAAACCTAGCCCTAGCACTAACGCAAACCCTAACCCTAACCCTAGCCCTAGCCCTAACCAAAGACCTAACCCTAAACCTAGCTCTAGCCCTAGCCCTAACACTAACCTTAACACTAGCCCTAGCCCTACACCTAGCCCTAGCACTAACCCTAACCCTAACCCTAGCACTAGACCTAGCACTAACCCTATCCCTAACCCAACACCTAACCCTAACTCTAGCCCTAGCCCTAACACTAACCCTAATCCTAGCCCTAGCTCTAAGCCTAACCCTAAACCGAAACCTAACCCTTACCCTAGCCCTAAACCAAACCATAACGCTAGCCCTAACCTTAAACCTAGCACTAACCCTAACCCTAACCCTAACCCTAGCCTTGACCCTAACGCTAAACCTAGCCATAGGCCTAGACCTAACCTTAACCCTAACAGTAATCTTAAACATAGCACTAACCCTAAGCCTACTTCTAATTCTAACACTAAACATAACCCTAGCCCTAGCCCTAACAATAGACCTACCCCTAACCCTAGCCCTAGCCCTAGCCCTACCCCAAACCTAATCCTAGCGCTAGCTTAAGCCTAACCCTAAACCTAACCATAACCCTAGTCCTAGCTCTAACCCTAAACCTAACACAAACCTTAGCCCTAACCTTAGACCTAACCCTAACCCTAACCCTAGCCCTAGCTCTAGTCCTAGCCCTAACCATAACCCTAGCCCTAAACCAAAACCTAACCCTTACCCTAGACCTAACCCAAAACCTAACCCTAACCATAACCCTAGCCATAAGTCTAGTCCTAACCCTAACGCTAACCCTAGCCCTAACAATAATCCTATTCCTAACCCTAGCCCTAACCCTAACCCTAACCCTAGCCCTAGCCCTAGCCATAGTCCTAACCCTAACACTAACATTAACTCTAACCATAGCACTAGACCTAACCCTACCCCTAGCCCTAACACTAACCCTAGCACTTACCCTAATCCTAAAAAAACCTAGCCCTAGCCCTAGCACTACCACTACCCCTAACCATAAACCTAGCCCTAGACCTAGACGTAGCCCTATCCCTAACCCTAACAATAACCCTCGCCCTTATCCTAACCCTAACCCTAGCCCTAACCCTAACAGTCGCCTTAACCCTAACCCTTGCACTAACCCTAACCCTAACCCTGTACTAACCTTTTTCAGTAAACCTAACCATAGCTCTAGCCCTAACCCTAACCCTAACCCTAGCCTTAGCCCTAACAATAGAATTAACCCTAGCCCTAGCCCTAGCCCTAGCACTAACTCTAACCCTAACCCTAGCCCTAGCCCTAGCCCTAGGCCTAAACCTAACCCTAACCCTAGCCCTAATCCTAACCCTAACCCTAACCATAGCCCTAGCCCTGAACCTAACCCTAACCCTAAACCTAGCCCTAACCGTAACCATAGCCATAACCTTAAACCTAGCACAAAACCTGACCCTAAACCTAACCCTAGCCCTAGCCCTAGCAATAACCGTAAACCTAACACTAGCCCTAGCCCAAGACAGAGCCCTAACCATAACCCTAACCCTAGCCCTAGCCCTAGCCATAGGCCTAAACCTAACCCTAACCCTAGCACTAATCTTAACTTAACCCTAATCATAGCCCTAGCCCTGGACCTAACCCTAAACCTAAACCTAGCCCAAACCGTAACCATAGCCATAACCTTAAACCTAGCACAAAACCTAACCTTAAACCTAACCCTAGCTCTAGCCCTAGCCCTAACCGTAACCCTAACACTAGCACTAGACCTAGCCCTAGCCCTAGCCCTAGCAATAACCCTAACCCTAATATGAGCCCTAGACCTAGTCAAGCCCTAAACCTAACCCTAACACTAACCCAGTCCTATCCCCTAACCCTAACCCTAAACCTAACCCTATCCCTAGCTCTAACCCTAACCCTAACCCTAACACTAAACCTAGTCCTAACAAAATATCTAACTCTAACCCTAAACTTAAACCTAGCACTAACCCTAAACCTAACTCTAACCCTAGCCCTACCCCTAGCCCTAAAGCTAACCTTAACACTAGCCCTAGCCCTAGCCATAGCCCTAGCCCTAGCACTAACCCTAACCATAACTCTAGCCCAAGACCTAGCCCTAACCCTATCCGTAACCCAACACCTAACCCTAACCCTAGCCCTATCCCTAACCCTAAACCTAACCCTAGCCCTAGCTCTAACCCTTATCCTAAACCGAAACCTAACCCTTACCCTAGCACTAACCCAAACCCTAACACTAGCCCTAACTTTAAACCTAGCACTAACCCTAAACCTAGCCCTAACACTAGGCTTGACATTAACACTAAACATAGCCATAGGCCTAGACCTAATCATAACCCTAACTGTAACCTTAAATCTACACAAACCCTAACCCTAACCCTCACCCTGATCCTAAACCTAACCCTAACCCTAGCCCTAAAACTAGCCCTAACCCTAACCCTAACCCTAACCCTAATGCTAAACCTAGCTCTAACCCTAACCATAACCCTAACCCTACTCCTAACTCTACCCTAAAGCTAACACTAACCCTAGCCATAGCCTTAGCCCTATACCTAAACCTAACCCCAAATCTAGCCCTAACCCTAACCTTAAACCTAGCCCTAGCACTAACCCCAAAGTTAACCCTATCCCTAACCCTAGCCCTAGCCCTAACCATAGAAATAACCCTAACCCTAGCCCTAGCCCAGGCCCTAGCCGTAAAATTAAACCTAAGTCTAGCCCTAGCCATAACCCTATCCTAAAGCCAACCCTAGCCCTAGCCCTAGACCTATCCCTAACCCTAACACTACGACTAGCCCTAGCCCTAAACCTAAACCTAACACTAGTCCTAGCCATAACACTAACCCTCGACCTAGCCCTAGCCATAGAACTAGCACTAACCCTAACCATAACCCTAGCCCAGGCCTAGCCCTAACCCTAACCCTAACACTAGCCCTCGCCCTTATCCTAACCCTAACCCTAGCCCTAACCCTAACACTAGCCCTAACCCTAACCATGGCACTAACCCTAACACTAACCCTAACCCTAACCCTAGCCCTAGCCCTCACCATAGACCTAAACCTAATCCTAGCCCTAGCCCTAACCCTAGCCGTAAACCTAAACCTAAGTCTAGCCCTAGCCATAAACCTATCGCTAACTGCAACCCTAGCCCTAGCCTCAGCCCTAGACCTAGACCTAGCCCTAACCCTAACCCTAACCCTAACCCTAGCCCTAAACTTAACACTAGCCCAAACTCTAACCCTGGCATTAATCCTAAACATAGCCCTAGGCCTAACCCTAACCCTAACCCTGACTCCAGCCATATCCCTAGCCCTAGCCCTAATCCTAACCCTAACCCTAGTCCTAAACCTAACCCTAGCCCTAGCTCTAACCCTAACCGAAAACAGAAGCCTAACCCTAACCCTAGTCCTAACCCTAACCATAACCCTAGCCATAGCCCTTGACCTAAACCTAACCCTAACCCTAGACCTAGCCCAAATACTATTCCCAACCCTAGCCCTAACCCTAACCCTAAACCTAGCCCTAGCCCTCCCCATAGCCCTAACCCTAACCCGAAACCTAACCTTAACACTAACCATAGCCCTAACCATAACCCTAATTCTAACCCTAGCCCTAACCCTAGCTTTATTCCTAACCCTAACCCTAGCTCTAACCCTAATTCTAAACCTAACCCTATCCCTAGCCCTAACCCTAAACCTAACACCAACCATAGCACAAAACCTAACCCTAACCCTAAGCCAGCCCTAGCCCTAACTCTAAAACTAAACCTAACCATAAACCTAACCATAGCCCTAGCTCTAACCCTAACCCTAAACCTAACCCTATCCCTTATCATAACCCTAACCAAAACCGTAACACTAACCTTAAACTTAAACCTAGCACTAACCCTAATCCTAACCCTAGCCCTAGCCTTAGCCCTAGCCCTAACACTAACCTTAACATTAGCCCTAGCCCTAGCCCTAGCACTACCCTAACCCTAACCTAGCCCTAGACCTAGCACTAACCCTAACACTAACCCTACATCTAACCCTAACCCTAGAACTAGCCCTAAACCTAACACTAACCCTAACCCTACCTCTAAACCTAGCCCAATCTCTAGCTCTAGTGCTAACTCTAACCCTAACCCTGATCCTAAACCTAACCCTAGCCCTAGCCATAACCCTAAACCAAACAGCAACCCTAGCCCTAACCCTAACACTAAACCTAGCCCTAACCCTAGCCCTAGCCCTAGCACTAACCCTAAACAAACACTAACCCTAGCCTTAGTCTTAGCCCTATACCTAACCATAACAGCAATCCTAGCCATAACCCTAAACCCAAACCTAGCCCTAGCAGTAACCCTAACCCTAAAGCTAAAACTAGCCCTAGCTCTAACCCTAACCCTAAACCAAACCCTAACCCTTACCCTAGACCTAGCCCTAACCCTAACCCCAGCCCTAACATTAAACCTAGCACTAACCCTAACAATACCTAACCCTAAAATTAACCCAAGCCCTAGCTATAACCCTAACCCTAAACTGAAACCTAACCCTTACCCTAGCCCTTACCCAAACCCTAACAATAACCCTAACCTTAAACCTAGCACAAACCCTAACCCTAGCCTTGACCCTAACCCTAACCCTAAACCTAGCACTAACCCTAACCCTAGCCCTAAAGCTAACCCTAACACTAACCCTAATCCTAAACCTAACCCTAGCCCTAGCCCTGACCCTAACCCTAATCTTAGCCCTCGCCCTTATCCTAACCCTAACCCAAGCCCTAACCCTAACACTAGCCCTAACCCTAACCCTGGCACTAAACCTAACACTAACCCTAGCCCTAGCACTAGCCCTAGCCCTAGCCCTAAACCCAAACCTAACCCTAAACCTACCCATAACACAATCGCTAACCATACCCTACCCTACCCCTAGCCCTAGCACTGGATCTAGCACTAACCCTAAATCTAGTCCTAGCCCTAGCCCTAAACCTAATCCTAACCCTAACCCTAGTCCTAGCCATAACCCTAACACTAACCCTAGCCCTAGCCATAGCCATAGCCCTGACCCTAATCCTAACCCTTGTCCTAACCCTAACCAAATCTAACCGTAGACCTAGACCTAACCCTATTCCTAGCCCTAATGCTAACCCTAGCACTAACCCTAATTCTAAACCTAAAACTAGACCTAGCCCTAGAACCAGCAATAACCCTAACCATAACCCTAGCCGTAGACCTAATCCTATCCCTAAAACTAGCCCTAGCCATGGCAATAGCCCATCCTTAACCCTAACCTTACCTTAACCCTAACAATAGCCCTAGTCCTAACACTAACCCTAAACCTAACCCTAGCCCTAACACTCACCCTAGCACTAACCCTAACCCTAGACCTAACCCTAACCTTAACCCTAGCCCTAGCTGTAGCCCTAACCCTAACCCTAACCCTAACCCTAACTATAGCCCTAGAACTAGCCCTAGGCCTAACCCTAACCCTAACCCTAGCCCTAACCATAACCCTAACACTAGACATCGCCCTTATCCTCGCACTAAACCTAACCCTAGCCCTAACCCTAGCCCTAGCCCTAACCAAAGACCTAACCCTAACCCTAGCCCTAGCCCTAATCCTAGCCGTAATCCAAACCTAATTCTAGACCTAGCCATAAACCTACCCTAACCGCAACCCTAGGCCTAGCCTTAGCCCTAGCCCTAGAACTAGCACTACCCCTAACCCTAACCCTACCTTGCCCTAGCCCTAGCCATAAACCTAAATCTAACCCTACCCCTAGCCCTAACCCTAATCCTAACTGTAATTCTAGCCCTAACCCTAACCCTAGCACTAACCCTAAACCTAGCGCAAACCCTAACCCTAATCCTAACCCTAGCCCTAGCCCTGGCCATATCCCTTACTTAACACTAACCCTAACCTTAACCCTAACAATAGCCCTAGCCCTAGCCCTAACCCTAACCTTAACCCTAACCCAAGCCCTAGCTCTAATCCTAACTCTTACCCTAGCCCTAACCCAAAACCTAAATCTAAACTTAAATCTAGCACTCAACTTAATCCTAACCCTAGCCCTAACCCTAAACCTAATCCTTGCCATAGCAATAGCACGAACCCTAACCGTAGGACTAGCCCTAATCATAAACCTAACCCTAACCCTAACACTAACCCTAACCCTAACTCTAGCACGAGCCCTAAACCTAACAATAGGCCTAGCCTTAATCCTAACCATAACCCTAACCTTAAACCTAGCACTAACCCTAAACCTAACCCTACCCCTAATCCTAGCCCTACCCCTAATCCTATCCCTAACCCTAGCCCTAACCCTAAACCTAACAATAGCCCTAGCCCTAGCCATAGCCATTCCTTAACCCTAAACTTAACCATAACCTTAGCCCTAACACTAACCCTGGCCGTAGCGCTAGTGCTAGCCCTAGCCCTCACCCTAACCGTAACCCTAGATACGGCCCTAAACCTAACCCTAACACTAGCACTAGCCCTAGCCCTAGCCCTAACCCTAACCCTAACACTAGCCCTAGCCCTAGCCCTAACCATAACCCTAACCCTAACCCTAACCCTAATCCAAGCCCTAACAAAAAACCTAATCCTAAACCTAGCCATAGCCCTAACCCTAACCCTAACCCTAACACTAGCCATAGAACTAATCCTATTCCTAAACAAGCCCTAGCCGTGGCCATAGCCCATCGTTAACCCTAACCTTACTTTAACCCTAACAATAGCCCTAGTCCTAAACCTAACCCTAAACCTAACCCTAGCCCTAACACTCACCCTAGCATTAACCCTAACCCTAGACCTAACCCTAAACTTAACCCTAGCCCTAGCTGTAGCCCTAACCCTAACCCTAACCCTAACCCTAACTATAGCCCTAGAACTAGCCCTAGGCCTAACCCTAACCCTAACCCTAGCCCTAACCATAACCCTAACACTAGACATCGCCCTTATCCTGGCACTAACCCTAACCCTAACCCTAACCCTAGGCCTAGCCCTAACCAAAGACCTAACCCTAACCCTAGCACTAGCCCTAACCTTAGCCATAATCCAAACCTAATTCTAGCCTTAGACATAACCCTATCCCTAACCGCAACCCTAGCCCTAGCCTTAGCCTTAGCCCTAGAACTAGCACTAACCCTAAACCTAACCCTACCTTGCCCTAGCCCTAGCCATAAACCTAAACCTTACCCTACCCCTAGCCCTAACCCTAATCCTAGCCCTAACCCTAACCCTAGCACTAACCCTAAACCTAGCACAAACCCTGACCCTAAGCCTAACCCTAGCCCTAGCCCTGGCCATATCCCTTACTTAACACTAACCCTAACCTTAACCCTAACAATAGCCCTAGCCCTAGCCCTAACCCTAACCTTAATCCTAACCCAAGCCCTAGCTTTAATCCTAACTCTTACCCTAGCCCGAACCCAAAACCTAAACCTAAACTAAAATCTAGCACTCAACCTAACCCTATCCCTAGCCCTAACCCTAACCCTAATCCTAGCCATAGCAATAGCACGAACCCTAAGCGTAGGCCTAGCCCTAATCCTAACCCTAACCCTAACACTAACCTTAACCCTAACCCTAACCCTAACTCTAGCACGAGCCCTAAACCTAACAATAGGCCTAGCCTTAATCCTAACCGTAACCCTAACCTTAAACCTAGCACTAACCCTAGCCCTAACCCTAAACCTAACCCTAGCCCTACCCCTAATCCTATCCCTAACCCTAGCCCTAACCCTAAACCAAACAATAGCCCTAGCCCTAGCCATAGCCGATTCTTAACCCTAACCTTAACCCTAACCCTAGCCCTAACACTAACCCTAGCCCTAGCGCTAGCCCTAGCCCTAACCCTAACTGTAACCCTACATCCAGCCCTAAATCAAACCCTAAACCTAGCCCTAGGCCTATCCCTAGACGTAACCCGAACCCTAAGCCAAGCCCTAGCACTAGAGGTAGGCCTAACCCTAACCCCAACCCTAGCCCTAAAACTAACCCTAAACCTAGCCATAACCCAAAACCTAACCCTAGCCCTAGCCCTAACCCTAGCCCTAACCCTAACACTAACCCTAGCCCTAGCTCTAACCATAACCCTAAACAGAAAACTAACACTTACCTAGCCCTAACCAAAACCCTAACCCTAACCCTAAACTTAAACCTAGCACTAACTCTAATCTTAACCCTAACCCTAGCCCTAACCCTAACCCAAACCCTAACCATAGGCCTAGCCCTAACCCTAACGCTAACCCAAGCACTACCCCTAATCATATTCCTAATCCTAGCCCTGATGCTAACCCTAAACCTAGCCTTAGCCCTAGCCCTAGCCCTAACCCTAACCCTAGCACTAAACCTAACCCAAGAACTAACGGTAATCCTAGCAATAACCCTAATCCTAAATCGATCCCTAGCCCTAGCCCTAATCCTAACCGTAACCCTGGCCATAAAATTAACACTAGCACAAACCCTAACCCTGGCCCTAAACCGAAACATAGCCCTAGCCCTAACGGTAACCCAAACCCTAACTCTAGCCCTATCCCTAACCCTAGCCCTAATCCTAACAATAAACCTAACCCTAACCCTAGCCCTAGCTCTAACCCTAACACTAAACCGTACACTAACCCTTACCCAGCCCTAACCCAAACCCTAACCCTAACCCAAACCTTAAACCTAGCACTAACGCTAACCCTAGCCCTAACCCTAACCCTAATCCTAGCCAGAGGCCTAGCCCTAACCCTAACCCTAACCCTAGCCCTAACCCTAACCCTAGCACCAATCCTACACCTAGCACAAACCCTAACCCTAATCCTAACCCTAGCCCTAGTCCTGGCCATATCCCTTCCTTAAACCTAACCCTAACCTTAACCCTAACAATAGCTCTGGCCTTAGCCCTAACCCTAATCCTAACCCTAACCCTAACCCTAACCCTAGCCGTAACTGTAACCCTAGCCCTAAACCTAACCCTAACACTAACCCTAAACCTAGACCTAACTGTAACCTTAACCCTAACTCTAGCCCTAGCTCTAACCTTAACCATAACAATAACCCTAGCCCTAGCCTTAGCCCTATACTTAACGCTAACCCCAACACTAGCCCTAACCCTAATCCTAACCCTAGACTTAGCTCTAAACCTGACCTTAACCTTAACCCTAGCCCTAGCTCTAATCCTAACTGTAACCCTAGCCCTAACCTTAAACCTAGCACTAACCCTAACCCTAAACTTAACCCTAACCCTAGTCCTTACCCTAACCCTAAAACTAGCCATAGCAATAGCACGAAACCTAAACCTAGGCCTAGCCCTAATCCTAACCCTAACACTAACCTTAACCCTAACTCTAGCCCTAGCCCTAAACATAACACTAGGCCTAGCTTCAATCCTAACTGTAACCCTAACCTTAAACCTAGCACTAACCCTAGCCCTAACCCTAACTCTAACCCTAACCCTAACCCTAACCCTAGCACTACCCCTAATAAAATCCCTCACGCTAGCCCTAACCCTAATCCTAACCCTAGCCCTAGTCCTGGCCATATCCCTTACTTAAACCTAACCCTAACCTTAACCCTAACAATAGCTCTGGCCTTAGCCCTAACCCTAATCCTAACCCTAACCCTAACCCTAACCCTAACCCTAGCCGTAACTGTAACCCTAGCCCTAAACCTAACCCTAACACTAACCCTAAACCTAGACCTAACTGTAACCTTAACCCTAACCCTAGCCCTAGCTCTAACCTTAACCATAACAATAACCCTAGCCCTAGCCTTAGCCCTATACTTAACACTAACCCCAACACTAGCCCTAACCCTAATCCTAACCCTAGACATAGCTCTAAACCTGACCTTAACCTTAACCCTAGCCCTAGCTCTAATCCTAACCGTAACCCTAGCCCTAACCTTAAACCTAGCCCTACCTTGAACCTAGCACTAACCCTAAACCTAAACCTAACCCTAACCCTAAAACTAGCCATAGCAATAGCACGAAACCTAAACCTAGGCCTAGCCCTAATCCTAAACCTAACGCTAACCTTAACCCTAACTCTAGCCCTAGCCCTAAACATAACACTAGGCCTAGCTTCAATCCTAACTGTAACCCTAACCTTAAACCTAGCACTAACCCTAGCCCTAACCCTAACTCTAACCCTAACCCAAACCCTAACCCTAGCACTACCCCTAATAAAATCCCTCACCCTAGCCCTAACCCTAATCCTAACCCTAGCCTTAGCTCTAAACCTGACTTTAACCTTAAACCTAGCCCTAGCTCTAAATTAACCCTAACCCTATCCCTAACCTTAAACCTAGCCCTAACCTTAAACCTAGCACTAACCCTAACCCTAAACCTAACCCTAACCCTAGTCCTTACCCTAGCCCTAAAACTAGCCATAGCAATAGCACGAAACCTAAACCTAGGCCTAGCCCTGATCCTAACCCTAACCCTAACCTTAACCCTAACTCTAGCCCTAGCCCTAAACATAACACTAGGCCTAGCTTCAATCCTAACTGTAACCCTAACCTTAAACCTAGCACTAACCCTAGCCCTAACCCTAACCCTAACCCTAGCACAACCCCTAATACAATCCCTCACCCTAGCCCTAACCCTAACCTAACAATAGCCCTAGCCCTAGCCATAGCCCTTCCTTAACCCTAACCCTAACCCTAACCCTAGCCCTAACACTAAACCTAGCCCTAGCCCTAGCCCTAGCCCTAACCCTAACCGTAACCATAGATCCAGCCCTAAATCAAACCCTAAACCTAGCCCTAGGCCTATCCCTAGACCGAACCCGAACCCTAAGCCAAGCCCTAGCACAAGGCGTAAGCCTAACCCTAAACCTAACCCTAGCCCTAACACTAAACCTAGCCCTAGCCCTAACCCTAGCCCTATCCCTAACACTAACCCTAGCCCTAGCTCTAACCCTAACCCTAAACGGAAAACTAACACTTACCTAGCCCTAACCAAAACCCTAACCATAACCCTAACCTTAAACCTAGCACTAACTCTAATCTTAACCCTAACCCTAGCCCTAACCCTAACCCAAACCCTAGCCATAGGCCTAGCCCTGACCCTAACGATAACCCTAGCACTACCCCTAATCATATTCCTAACCCTAGCCCTGACGCTCACCCTAACCCTAGCCCTAGCCCTAGCCATAGCCCTAACCCTAACCCTAACCCTAACCCTAAGTTTACCTCTAACCATAGCCCTAGCCCTAACCCTAACCCTAGCACTAAAGCCAACCCTAGACCTAACGGTAACCCTAGCACTAACCCTAATCCTAAACCTAACCCTAGCCCTAGCCTTAGCACTAACACTAACCCAAACCATAACCCTAGACCGAGCCCTAGCCCTAGCCCTGACTGTAACACTAACCCTAGCCCTCACCCTAATACTAACCCTAGCCCTATCCCTAACATAGCCACAGCCCAACCCTAACCCTAACCCTAACACTAGCCCTAAAACTAACCCTAGCACTAACACTAACCCTTACCCTAACCCTAGGCCTAGCCCTAACCATAGACCTAACCCTAAACCTAGCCCTAGCCCGAGGCCTAGCCTTAGCCCTAGCCGTAAACCTAAAACTACCTCTAGCCCTAGCCATAACCCTATCCCTAGCCCTAACCATAGCCCTAGACCTAGCCCTAGACCTAGCCCTAAACCTAACCCTAGCACTAGCCATAGTAATATCCCTAACCCTAACACTAGGCCTAGCCCTAATCCTAACCCTAACCCTAACCTTAACCCTAACTCTAGCCCTAGCCCTAAACATAGCACTAGGCCTACCTTTAATCCTAACCCTAACCCTAACCTTAAACCTAACACTAACCGTAGCCCTAACCCTAACCCTAGCACTACACCATATACAATCCCTCAACCTAGCCCTAACCCTAACCTAACAATAGCCCTAGCCCTAGCCATAGCCCTTCCTTAACCCTAACCCTAAACCTAACCCTAGCCCTAACACTAACCCTAGCCCTAGCCCTACCCTAGCCCTAATCCTAACCGTAACCATAGATCCAGCCTTAAATCAAACCCTAAACCTAGCCCTAGGCCTATCCCTAGACCTAACCCGAACCCTAAGCCGAGCCCTAACATTAGAGGTAGGCCTAACACTAACCCTAGCCCTAGCCCTAACACTAACCCTAACCCTAACCCTAGCCCTAAACCAAAACCTAACCCTAGCCCTAGCCCTAACCCTAGCCCTAACCCTAACCCTAACCCTAGCCCTAGCTCTAACCATAACCCTAAACGGAAACCTAACACTTACCTAGCCCTAACCAAAACCCTAACCCTAACCCTAAACTTAAACCTAGCACTAACTCTAATCTTAACCCTAACCCTAGCCCTAACCCTAACCCAAACCCTAGCCATAGGCCTAGCCCTAACCCTAACGCTAACCCTAGCACTACCCCTATTCATATTCCTAACCCTAGCCCTGACGCTAACCCTAACCCTAGCCCTAGCCCTAGCCATAGCCCTAACCCTAACCCTAAGCTTAACTCTAACCATAGCCCTAGCCCTAACCCTAACCCTAGCACTAAACCTAACCCTAACCTAACGGTAATCCTAGCACTAACCCTAATCCTAAATCTATCCCTAGCCCTAGCCCTAAACCTAACCCTAGCCCTAGCTCTAACCCTAACACTAAACCATACACTAACCCTTACCCAGCCCTAACCCAAACCCTAACCCTAACCCAAACCTTAAACCTAGCACTAACGCTAAGCCTAGCCCTAACCCTAAACCTAATCCTAGCCATAGGCCTAGCCCTAACCCTAACACTAACCCTAGTCCTAGCACTAATCCTATCCCTAACCCTAGCCCTAATCCAAACCCTAACCCTAGGCGTAGTCCTACCCATAGGCCTAACCCTAACCCTAACCCTAACCCTAACCCTAACCTTAACTCTAAACATAGCCCTAGCCCTAACCCTAACCTTAACCCTAGCCCTAACCCTAACCCTAGCACTAACCCTAACCCTAGCCCTAACCCTAACCCTAGCACTAACCCTAATCCTATCCCAAACCCTAGCCTAGGACTAGCCATAAACCTAAGCCTAACACTAGCCCAAACCCTATCCCTAACACTTGACCTAACCCTAACCCTAACCCTAAACCTAGCACTAACCCTATCCCTAACCAAAGCTCAACCCTAAACATAGCACAAACACTAACCCTAGCCGTAGCCCTAGCACTAACCCTAACCCTAACACTAGCCCTAGCCCTAGCCCTAGCCCTAGCCCTAGCACTAACCCTAACACTAACCCTAGCCCTAGACCTATTGCAAGCCCTAAACCTAGGCAAAACCCTAACGCAGCCCAAGCCCTAGCCCTAACCCTAACCCTAACCCTAACCCTAACCCTAACCCTAGCCCTAGCCCTAGCCCTAGCCCTAAACCTAACCCTAAACCTAACCCTAAACCTAGCCCTAACCAAAACCCTAACCCTAACCCTAGTCATAGCCCTAGCCCTAACCATAACACTAACCCAAATCGTAGTCCTAATCCTATCCCTAACCCTAGCCCTAACCCTAACCCTAAACCTAGCCCTAGCTGTGGCCATAGCCGTTCCTTAACCCTAACCCTAACCTTAACCCTAACAATAGCCCTAGTCCTAACCCTAACACTAAACCTAACCCTAGCCCTAACACTCACCCTAGCACTAACCCTAACCCTAGACCTAACCCTAACCTTAACCCTATCCCTAGCCCTAGCTGTAGGCCTAACCCTAACCCTAGCCCTAACACTAGACGTAGGCCTAACCCTAACCCTAACCCTAACCCTAGTCCTAATCCTAACCCTAACCCTAACCATAGCCCTAGCCCTGGATCTAACCCTAACCCTAACCCTAGCTCTAACCCTAACCCTAGCACCAATCCTACACCTAGCACAAACCCTAACCCTAATCCTAACCCTAGCCCTAGTCCTGGCCATATCCCTTCCTTAAACCTAACCCTAACCTTAACCCTAACAATAGCTCTAGCCCTAACCCTAACCCTAACCTTAACCCTAGCCCTAGCCCTAACACTAACCCTGTCACTAACCCTACCCCTAGCACTAACCCTAACACTAGCACTAATCCTAAACCTGAACCTATTCCTAGTCCTAGACATAGCCCTAAACCTAACCATAGCACTAACCCTAGACGTAGCACTAGCACTAAACCTAAACATAACCCTAGCCCTAGACCTAGCACTAACCCTAACTCTAACACGAACACTAACCCTAGACCTAACCCTGGCTTTAGCCCTAACCCTAATCCTAACCATAACCCTAACCCTAACCCTAGCCGTAACCATAACCCTAGCCCTAAACTTAACCCTAACCCTAACCCCAACCTTAGCCCTAACCGTAACCTTAACCCTAACCCTAGCCCTAGCTCTAACCTTAACCATAACATTAACCGTAGTCCTAGCATTAGCCCTATACTTAACCCTAACCCTAACCCTAGCCCTAAAACTAACCCTAACCCTAGAACTAGCCCTAGCCCTAACCCTAACCCTAAACCTAACCTTAACCCTAAACCTAGCCCTAACCAAAACCCTAACCCTAACCCTAGTCATAGCCCTAGCCCTAACCATAACACTAACCCAAATCGTAGTCCTAATCCTATCCCTAACCATAGCCCTAACCCTAACCATAAACCTAGCCCTGGCCGTGGCCATAGCCGTTCCTTAACCCTAACCCTAACCTTAACCCTAACAATAGCCCTAGTCCTAACCCTAACACTAAACCTAACCCTAGCACTAACACTCACTCTAGCACTAACCCTAACCCTAGACCTAACCCTAAACTTAATCATAGACCTAGCCCTAGCCCTAACACTAAACCTGTCACTAACCCTACCCCTAGCACTAACCCTAACACTAGCACTAATCCTAAACCTAAACCTATCCCTAGTCCTAGACATAGCCCTAAACCCAACCGTAACACTAACCCTAGACGTAGCACTAGCACTAAACCTAAACATAACCCTAGCCCTAGACCTAGCACTAACCCTACCTCTAACACGAACACTAACCCTAGACCTAACACTGGCCTTAGCCCTAACCCTAATCCTAATCATAACCCTAACCCTAACCCTAGCCGTAAATGTAACCCTAGCCCTAACCCTAACCCTAACCCTAACCCTAACCCTAAACATAGCCCTAACCGTAACCTTAACCCTAACCCTAGCCCTAGCTCTAAACTTAACCATAACAATAACCCTAGCCCTAGCCTTAGCCCTATACTTAACCCTAACCCCAACACTAGCCCTAACCCTAATCCTAACCCTAGCCTTAGCTCTAAACCTGACCTTAACCTTAACCCTAGCCCCAGCTCTAATCCTATCCGTAACCCTAGCCTTAACCTTAAACCTAGCCCTAACCTTAAACCTAGCACTAACCCTAACCCTAAACTTAACCCTAACCCTAGTCCTTACCCTAACCCTAAAACTAGCCATAGCAATAGCACGAAACCTAAACCTAGGCCTAGCCCTAATCCTAACCCTAACCCTAAACTTAACCCTAACTCTAGCCCTAGCCCTAAACATAACACTAGGCCTAGCTTCAATCCTAACTGTAACCCTAACCTTAAACCTAGCACTAACCCTAGCCCTAACCCTAACCCTAACCCTAGCACTACCCCTAATAAAATCCCTCACCCTAGCCCTAACCCTAATCCTAACCCTAGCCTTAGCTCTAAACCTGACCTTAACCTTAACCCTAGCCCTAGCTCTAATCCTAACCCTAACCCTATCCCTAACCTTAAACCTAGCACTAACCCTAACCCTAAACCTAACCCTAACCCTAGTCCTTACCCGAACCCTAAAAGTAGCCATAGCAATAGCACGAAACCTAAACCTAGGCCTAGCCCTAATTCTAACCCTAACCCAAACCTTAACCCTAACTCTAGCCCTAGCCCTAAACATAACACTAGGCCTAGCTTTAATCCTAACTGTAACCCTAACCTTAAACCTAGCACTAACCCTAGCCCTAACCCTAACCCTAACCCTAGCACAACCCCTAATACAATCCCTCACCCTAGCCCTAACCCTAACCTAACAATAGCCCTAGCCCTAGCCATAGCCCTTCCTTAACCCTAACCCTAACCCTAACCCTAGCCCTAACACTAAACCTAGCCCTAGCCCTAGCCCTAACCCTAACCGTAACCATAGATCCAGCCCTAAATCAAACCTTAAACCTAGCCCTAGGCCTATCCCTAGACCCAACCCGAACCCTAAGCCAAGTCCCAGCACTAGGCGTAGGCCTAACCCTAAACCTAACCCTAGCCCTAACACTAACCCTGGCCCTAGCCCTAACCCTAGCCCTATCCCTAACACTAACCCTAGCCCTAGCTCTAACCATAACCCTAAACGGAAAACTAACACTTACCTAGCCCTAACCAAAACCCTAACCATAACCCTAAACTTAAACCTAGCACTAACTCTAATCTTAACCCTAACCCTAGCCCTAACCCTAACCCAAACCCTAGCCATAAGCCTAGCCCTGACCCTAACAATAACCCTAGCACTACCCCTAATCGTATTCCTAACCCTAGCCCTGACGCTCACCCTAACCCTAGCCCTAGCCCAAGCCATAGCCCTAACACTAACCCTAAGCTTAACTCTAACCATAGCCCTAGCCCTAACCCTAACCCTAGCACTAAAGCCAACCCTAGACCTAACGGTAACCCTAGCACTAACCCTAATCCTAAACCTAACCCTAGCCCTAGCCTTAGCACTAACACTAACCCAAACCATAACTCTAGACCCAGCCCTAGCCCTAGCCCTGACCCTAACCCTAACCTTAGCCCTCACCTTAATACTAACCATAGCACTATCCCTAACATAGCCATAGCCCAACCCTAACCCTAACCCTAACACTAGCCCTAAAACTAACGCTAGCACTAACACTAACACTGACCCTAAACCTAGCCCTAGCCCTAACCATAGACCTAACCCTAACCCTAGACCTAGCCCGAGGCCTAGCCCTAGCCCTAGCCGTAAACCTAAAACTACCCCTAGCCCTAGCCATAACCCTATCCCTAACCCTAACCATAGCCCTAGCCCTAGCCCTAGACCTAGCCCTAACCCTAACCCTAGCACTAGCCATAGTAATAACCCTAACCCTAACACTAGGCCTAGCCCTAATCCTAACCCTAACCCTAACCCTAACCCTAGCCCAAACCCTAACCCTCACCCTAGCCATAGTAATAGCCCTAACACTAACCCTAGCCCTAGCCCTACCCTAACCCTAACCCTAACTCTAAACTTAACCCTAACTCTAGCCCTAGCCCTAAACATAACCCTAGGCCTAGTTTAATCCTAACCCTAACCCTAACCTTAAACCTAGCACTAACCCTAGCCCTAACCCTAACCCTAGCACTACCCCTTATACAATCCATCAACCTAGCCCTAACCCTAGCCTAACAATAGCCCTAGCCCTAGCCATAGCCCTTCCTTAACCCTAACCCTAAACCTAACCCTACCCCTAACACTAATCCTAGCCCTAGCCCTGGCCCTAGCCCTAACCCTAACCGTAACCCTAGATCCAGTCCTAAATCAAACCCTAAACCTAGCCCTAGGCCTATCCCTAGACCTAACCCGAACCCTAAGCCGAGCCCTAACATTAGAGTTAGGCCTAACCCTAACCCTAGCCCTAGCCCTAACACTAACCCTAACCCTAGCCCTAAACCAAAACCTAACCCTAGCCCTAACACTAACCCTAGCCCTAACCCTAACCCTAACCCTAGCCCTAGCTCTAACCATAACCCTAAACGGAAAACTAAGACTCACCTAGCCCTAACCAAAACCCTAAACATAACCCTAAACTTAAACCTAGCACTAACTCTAATCTTAACCCTAACCCTAGCCCTAACCCTAACCCAAACCCTAGCCATAGGCCTAGCCCTAACCCTAACGCTAACCCTAGTATTACCCCTAATCATATTCCTAATCCTAGCCCTGACGCTCACCCTAACCCTAGCCCTAGCCCTAGCCATAGCCCTAACCCTAACCCTAAGCTTAAATCTAACCATAGCCCTAGCCCTAACCCTAACCCTAGCACTAAACCTAACCCTAACCTAACGGTAATCCTAGCACTAACCCTAATCCTAAATCTATCCCTAGCCCTAGCCCTAAACCTGACCCTAGCCCTAGCTCTAACCCTAATCCTAAACCATACACTAACCCTTAACCAGCCCTAACCCAAACCCTAACCCTAACCCAAACCTTAAACCTAGCACTAACGCTAAGCCTAGCCCTAACCCTAACCCTAATCCTAGCCATAGGCCTAGCACTAACCCTAACACTAACCCTAGTCCTAGCACTAATCCTATCCCTAACCCTAGCCCTAATCCAAACCCTAACCCTAGGCGTAGTCCTACCCATAGGCCTAACCCTAACCCTAACCCTAACCCTAACCCTAACCCTAACCTAAACTCTAAACATAGCCCTAGCCCTAACCCTAACCTTAACCCTAGCCCTAACCCTAATCCTAGCACTAACCCTAACCCTAACCCTAACACTAACCCTAGCACTAACCCTAATCCTATCCCAAACCCTAGCCTAGGACTAGCCATAAACCTAAGCCTAACACTAGCCCAAACCATATCCCTAACACTTGACCTAACCCTAACCATAACCCTAAACCTAGCCCGAACCGTTTCCCTAACCCAAGCTCAACCATAAACAGCACAAACACTAACCCTAGCCCTAGCCCTAGCCCTAACCCTAACCCTAACACTAGCCCTAGCCCTAGCCCTAGCCCTAGCACTAACCCTAACACTAACCCTAGCCCTAGACCTATTGCAAGCCCTAAACCTAGGCAAAACCCTAACGCAGCCCAAGCCCTAGCCCTAACCCTAACCCTAACCCTAACCCTAACCCTAACCCTAGCCCTAGCCCTAGCCCTAGCCCTAAACCTAACCCTAAACCTAACCCTAAACCTAGCCCTAACCAAAACCCTAACCCTAACCCTAGTCATAGCCCTAGCCCTAACCATAACACTAACCCAAATCGTAGTCCTAATCCTATCCCTAACCCTAGCCCTAACCCTAACCCTAAACCTAGCCCTAGCCGTGGCCATAGCCGTTCCTTAACCCTAACCCTAACCTTAACCCTAACAATACCCCTAGTCCTAACCCTAACCCTAAACCTAACCCTAGCCCTAACACTCACCCTAGCACTAACCCTAACCCTAGACCTAACCCTAACCTTAACCCTAGCCCTAGCCCTAGCTGTAGCCCCAACCCTAACCCTAAACCTAACCCTAACCCTAGCCCTAGCACTAGCCGTAGGCCTAACCCTAACCCTAACCCTAGTCCTAATCCTAACCCTAACCTTAACCATAGCCCTAGCCCTGGATCTAACCCTAACCCTAACCCTAGCCCTAACCCTAACCCTAGCACCAATCCTACACCTAGCACAAACCCTAACCCTAATCCTAACCCTAGCCCTAGTCCTGGCCATATCCCTTCCTTAAACCTAACCCTAACCTTAACCCTAACAATAGCTCTAGCCCTAACCCTAACCCTAACCTTAACCCTAGCCCTAGCCCTAACACTAACCCTGTCACTAACCCTACCCCTAGCACTAACCCTAACACTAGCACTAATCCTAAACCTGAACCTATTCCTAGTCCTAGACATAGCCCTAAACCTAACCATAACACTAACCCTAGACGTAGCACTAGCACTAAACCTAAACATAACCCTAGCCCTAGACCTAGCACTAACCCTAACTCTAACATGAACACTAACCCTAGACCTAACACTGGCCTTAGCCCTAACCCTAATCCTAACCATAACCCTAACCCTAACCCTAGCTGTAACCGTAACCCTAGCCCTAAACCTAACCCTAACCCTAACCCTAAACCTAGCCCTAACCGTAACCTATACCCTAACCAAAGCCCTAGCTCTAACCTAAACCATAACAATAACCCTAGCCCTAGCCTTAGCCCTATACTAAACCCTAACCCCAACCCTAGCCCTAACCCTAAACCTAACCCTAGCCCCAGCCCTAGCCCTAAACCTAACCCTAACCCTAAACCTAGCCCTTGCCGTGGCCATAGCCGTTCCTTAACCCTAACCCTAACCTTAACCCTAACAACAGCCCTAGTCCTAACCTTAACACTAAACCTAACCCTAGCCCTAACACTCACCCTAGCACTAACCCTAACCCTAGACCTAACCCTAACCTTAACCCTAGCCCTAGCCCTAGCCCTAGCTGTAGCCCTAACCCTAACCCTAAACCTAACCCTAACCCTAGCCATAGCACTAGCCCTAGACCTAACCCTAACCCCAACCCTAGTCCTAATCCTAACCCTAACCCTAACCATAGCCCTAGCCCTGGATCTAACCCTAACCCTAACCCTAGCCCTAACCCTAACCCTAGCACCAATCCTACACCTAGCACAAACCCTAACCCTAATCCTAACCCTAGCC
>CM027406.1:230050-317990 GCA_015711505.1 Sylvilagus bachmani | reverse complement strand
CTAAACCTAAACATAACCCTAGCCCTAGACCTAGCACTAACCCTACCTCTAACACGAACACTAACCCTAGACCTAACCCTGGCCTTAGCCCTAACCCTAATCCTAACCCTAACCCTAACCCTAGCCGTAACCGTAACCCTAGCCCTAACCCTAACCATAACACTAACCCTAAACCTATCCCTAACCGTAACCCTAGCCCTAACCCTAACCCTAACACTAACCCTAAACCTAGCCCTAACCATAACCTTAACCCTAAACCTAGCCCTAGCTCTAACCTTAACCATAACAATAACCCTAGCCTAGCCTAGCCCTATAATTAACCCTAACCCCAACCCTAGCCCTAACCCTAATCCTAAGCCTAGACCTAGCTCTAAACCTGACCTTAACCTTAACCCTAGCCCTAGCTCTAACCCTAGCCCTAGCTCTAATCCTAACCCTAACCCTATCCCTAACCTTAAACCTAGCACTAACCCTAACCCTAAACCTAACCCTAACCCTAGTCCTTACCCTAACCCTAAAAAGTAGCCATAGCAATAGCACGAAACCTAAACCTAGGCCTAGCCCTAATCCTAACCCTAACCCTAACCTTAACCCTAACTCTAGCCCTAGCCCTAAACATAACACTAGGCCTAGCTTCAATCCTAATTGTAACGCTAACCTTAAACCTAGCACTAACCCTAGCCCTAACCCTAACCCTAGCACTACCCCTAATAAAATCCCTCACCCTAGTCCTAACCCTAACCTAATAATAGCCCTAGCCCTAGCCATAGCCTTCCTTAAATCTAACCCTAACCCTAACCCTAACCCTACTCCTAACACTAACCCTAGCCCTAACCCTAGCCGTAGCCCTAAACCTAACCCTAACCCTAACCTTAAACATAGCACTAACCCTAGCCCTAACCCTAACCCTAACCCTAGCCATATCCAAGCCATAACCCTAACCCCAACCCTAGTCCTAGCACTAATCCTATCCTTAACCCTAGCCCTAACACTAAACCTAACAATAGCCCTGGCCCTAGCCATAGCCATTCCTTAACCCTAACCATAACCATAGCTCTAACACTAACCGTAACAATAATCCTAGCCCTAGACCTAGACCTAACCCTAACCCTAGACCTAGCCCTAAACCTAACCCTAACCCTAACCTTAAACCTAGACTAACCCTAGCCCTAACCCTAATCCTAGACCTTGCTGTAGCCAAAACCCTAACCCTAACCCTAACCCTAACCCTAACCCTAACCCTAACCCTAGCCCTGGCCCTAATCCTATCCCTAACCCAAGCACTAACACTAAACCTAACAATAGCCCTAGCCCTAGCCATAGCCCTTCCTTAACCCTTACCCTAACCCTAACCCTAGCCCTAACACTAACCCTAGCAATAACCCTAGCCCTAGCCATAGCCCTAACCCTAACCGTACCGTAGATCCAGCACTAACCCAAAACCTAAACCTAAACCTAGCCCTAGCCCTAGCCCTAACCCTAACTCTAACCCTAACCCCAGCACTAGTACTAGGCGTAGCCCTAACCCTAACCCTAAACCTAGCCCTAAACCTAAACCTAACCCTAACCAGAGACCTAATCCTAACCATAAACCTAAAAACTAACCCTAGTCCTAGCTATAGCCCTAACCCTAACCCTAACACTAACACTAGCCTTAGCCCTAGCCCTAGGCATAACCCTAACCTTAACCCAAGCCCTAATCCAAACCCTGACCCTAACCGTAGTCCTATACCTGGACCTAACCCTAACCCTAACCCTAGGCCTAAACCTAACCCTAACCCTGGGCCTAGCCCTAACCCTAACCCTAACCCTAACCCTAACCATGACCCTAACCCTAGACCTAGCCCGAACCCTAACCCTAACCCTAGCCATAACCCTAACCCTAACACTAACCCTAACCCTAGCCCTTGCCCAAGCCCTAACCCTAGCCCTAGCCCTGGCCCTAACGCTAACACTAACTCTAACCCTAACCCCAAAACCAACCACAACCCTAACCCAAAACCCAACCATAAGCCTAAACCTAACCGTAGACCTAACCCTAACGCAAACCCTAAACCTAACCCTAGCCCTAGCCATAACCCCAACCCTAACCATAGCCGTAGCCCTAGACCTAACCCTAACCCTAACCCTAAATTAGCCATAGCCCTAGGCCTAACCCTAACCCTAATACTAACCCTAACCCCAAACCCAACCACAACCATAAGCCTAAACCTAACCCTAGCCCTAAACCTAACACACACCCTAAACCTAACCCTAGCCTTAGCCCTAACGCTAACCCTAACCCTAGATCTAGCCCTAGCCCTAACCCTAACCCTAACCCTAACCCTAACCCTAACCCAGCCCTAGCCCTGACCTTAACCTTAACCAAAACCCTAGACCTAACCCTAACCTTAACCCTGGCCCTAGCCCTAGCCCTAGCCCTAAACCTAACCCTAACCCTAGCCCTGCCCTAGCCCTAACCCTAACCCTAACACTAACCCTAACCCCAAACCTAACCCCAAACACAACGCCAACCCTAACCTAACCCTAACCGAGGCCTATCCCTAACCCTACCCTAACACTAAACCTAACCCCAAACCCAATCCCAACACTAACCCATACCCCAACAATAAGCCTAAACCTAACCATAGACCTAACCCTACCACAAACCCTAAACCTAACCCTAGCCCTAGTCCAAACCCTAACCCTAACCATAGCCGTAGCCCTAGCTGTAACCCTAACCCTAACCCTAAATTAGCCGTAGCCCTAGCCCTAAACCTAACAATAATACTAACCCTAACCCAAAATCCAACCCCAACCATAAGACTAAACCTAACCATAGCCCTAACCCTAACACACACCCTAAACCTAATCCTAGCCCTGGCACTAGCCCTAACCCTAAACCTATCCCTAGCCCTAGCCCTAGCCATAACCATAACGCTAACCCTAACCATAGCCCTCGCCCTAGACCTAGCCATAACCCAACCCTAAACCTAAACCTAACCCTAGCCATAGCCCTAACCCTAACCCTAATCCTAACCATAGCCCTAACACTAACCTAACCTTAGCCCTAGGTCTAGCTCTAACCCTATCCCTCCCGCTAGCCCTAATCCTAAACCTAAACCTAAAACTAGGCCTAACCGTAACCCTAAAACTAACCCTAACACTAGATCTAGGCCTAACCCTAACCCTAGCCCTAGACCTAGCCCAAACACTAACCCTAACCTCAACCCAAACGCCAACAACAACCCCAACCACAAACCCATTCCAAACATTAACCCTAACCCTAGCTCTAGCCCTAAACCTAACCCACACCCTAAAGCTAACTCTAGCTCTAGCCCTAACCCTAAACCTAACCCTAAACGTAGACTTAGGCCAAGCCATAGTCATAGCCCTAAACCTAACCCTAACACTAGCACTAGACCTAGCCCTAACCCTAACCCTAACCCTAGCTCTAGCCCTAACCCTAACCCTAAAGCTAACTCTAGCTCTAGACGTAACCCTAACCCTAACCCTAACCCTAACCCTAACCCTAGCCCTAGCGCTAGCCCTAGCCCTAGCCCTAACCCTAAACCTAAACCTAAAGCTGGGCCTAGCCATAACACTAACCCTAACCCTAACCCTAGACCTTACCCTTGCACTAAACCTAACCCTAGCCCTAGCCCTAGCCCTAGCCGGAACCCTAACCCTAACCATAACCCCAACTCCAACACCAACCCCAAACCCAACCCAAACCCTACCCTAAACCTAGTTCTAGCCCTAAACCTAACCCACACCCTAGCAAACATTAGCCCTAGACCTACCCTAACCCTAACCCTAGCCGTAGCCCTAGCCGTAAACCTAACATTAATACTAACACTAACCCCAACCCCAAACATAACCAGTACCCGAACCCAAACCCCAATGATAAGCCTAATTTAACTCTAGCCCTAACCCTAACAAACACCGTAAAACTAACCCAAGACCTAGCCCTAACACTCATCATGAACCTAGCCCTAACCCTAACCCTGGCTCTAGCCATAACCCTAACCCTAACACTAGCCATAGCAGTAGCACTAAGCCTAACCCTAACACTAACCCTAAACCCAAACCTAACCCCAACCCCAAACCAAACCCCAACCATAAGCCTAAACATAACCCTAGCCCTAACCCTAACACACACCCTAAATGTAACCCTAGCACTAAACCTAACCCTAACCCTAGCCCTAGCCATAACCCTAACCCTAACCCTAACCCTAGCCCTCACACAAGACCTAGCCCTAGACCTAACCCTAAAGCTAAACCTAATCCTAGCCCTAACCCGAACCCTAACCCTAGCCCAAGCCTCAGGCCTATCCATAAACCTAAACCTAGCCCTAGCATTAACCTTAACCCTAACCCTAACCCTAACCCTAGATGTAGACCTAACCAAAATTCTAACCCTAGCCTTAGCCCTAGCCCTAACGCCAATCCTAACCCTAGCCCAAGCCCCAGCCCTAGCTCTAACCCTAACCCTAGCTCTAGCCCTAGCCCTAACCCTAACCCTAGCCTTATTCCTAGCCCGAACACTAACCCTAACCCTAGCCGTAGCCCTAGCCCTAACCCTAATGCTAACACTAATTCTAAACCCAAACCCAACCCCAACCCTAACCCAAAATCCAACCATAAGCTTAAACCTGACCATAGACATAACCCTAACACACACTCTAAACCTAACCCTAGCCCTAGCCCTAACCCTAAACCTAACCATAGCCATAGTCCTAGCCCTAACCCTAACCCTAAACCTAACTGTAACACTAACCCTAACCCCAATCCAAACCCCAACCCCAACCCCAAACCAAACCTCAACCATTATCCTAAACCTAACCCTAGCCCTAACCCTAACACACACCCTAAACCTAACCCTAGCCCTAGCCCTCACCCACACCCTAACACTAACCCTAGACCTAGCCCTAGCCCTAACTCTAAACCTAAACCTAAAGCTAGGCCTAGCCATAACACTAACCCTAACCCTAACCCTAGCCCATGCACTTGCCCTAAACCTAACCCTAGCCCTAGCCCTAGCCCTAGCCCTAACCCTAACCCTAACCACAACCCCAACCCCAACCCCAACCCCAACACCAACCCCAAACCCAACCCAAACCCTAAACCTAACCCTAGTTCTAGCCCTAAACCTAACAAACACCCTAAATCTAACCCTAGCCCTAGCACTAACCCTAACTCTAAACCTAGCCTTAGCCCTAGAACTAGCCTTAAAGCAAACCCTTAACCCTAACCCTAACCCAAACAGTAGACTTAGCCCTAACCCTAACGCTAGCCCTAGACCTACCCTAACACTAACCCTAGCCATAGCCCTAGCCCTAAACCTAACACTAACACTAACCCCAAACATAACCCCTACCCGAAACCAAACCCCAAAGATAAGCCTAAAACTAACCCTAGCCCTAACACTAACACACACGTAAACCTAACCATAGGCCTAGCCCTAACCCTCACCATAACCCTAGCCCCAAACTTAACCCTAGCCCTAGCCCTAGCCCTAACCCTAACCCTAACACTAACCCTAAGCCCAAACCAAACCCCAACCCCAATCCAAACCCCAACCATAAGCCAAAATATAACCCTAGCCCTAATCCTAACACACACCCTAAACTTAACCCTAGCCCTAGCCCTAAGCTAATCCTAACCCAATCCATAGACCTAGTCCTAGCCATAACCCTAACCCTAACACTAACCCTAGCCCTCGCACAAGACCTAGACCTAATCCTAGCCCTAGCCCTAGCCCTAGCCCTAATCCTAACCCTAACCCTAGCCCTAGCCCTAGCCCTAACCCTAACCCTAACCCTAACCCTAGACCTAGACCTAACCCTAACCCTAACCCTAGCCGTAGCCCTAGCCCTAAACCTAAACCTAACCCTAGCCCAAGCCCCAGCCCTAGCCCTAACCCTAACCCTAGCCCTAGCCCTAGCCCTAACCCAAACCTAAACCTAACCCTAAACCTAGACCTAGCCTGAACCCTAACCCTAACCCTAGCCATAGCCCTAGCATAACCCTAACCCTAATACTAAACCTAACCCGAAACCCAACACCAACCCTAACCCAAACCCCAACCATAAGCCTAAACCTAACTGTAGACCTAACCCTAACACACACCCTAAACCTAATCCTAGTCCTAGGCCTAACCCTAACCCTAACCCTAACGGTAGCCCTTCCTAACCCTAAAACTAATAGTAACTCCAAACCCAACCCCAACCCCAACCCAAACCCCAACCATAAGCCTAAACCTGACCCTAGCCCTAAACTTAACACACACGCAAAACCTAATCTTAGCCCTAGCCCTAACCCTAACCCAAGCCCTAACCCTAATCCTAGCTGTAGCCCTAACCCTAAACGTAACCCTAGCCATAGCCCTAGCCCTAACCAAACCCTAACAATAACCCTATCCCTATCCCTAGCCCTAGCCATAACACTAACCCTAACCCTAACCCTAGCCCTCGACCTAGCCCTAGAAGTCGCAGTAGCCCTAACACTAACCCTAACTCTGATTCTAGCCCTAGTCCTAACCCTAACCCTAAACTTAGCCCATGCCCCAGCACTAGCCTTAAACCTAAAACTAACCATACCTCTAGCTCTAACCCTAAACCTAACCCTAACCCTAAACCTAATATAAGCCCTAACCCTAACCCTAGAACTAGACCTAAACCTAACCTTAACCCTAGCCATAGCGCTAGCCCTAACCCTTACCCTAACACTAACCCTAACCCCAAACCCAACCCCAACCCCAACACAAACCCCAACCATAAGCCAACCTAACCCTAGACCTAACCCTAACATAGACCCTAAACCTAATCCTAGCCCTAGGCCTAACCCTAACCCTAACCCTAACACTAGCCCTAGCCCTAGCCCTAGCCCTAGCCATAACCCAAACCCTAAACCTAATCCTAGCACACACCCCAGCCCTAACCCTAACCCACACCAAAAAGCTAACCCTAGCACTAGCCCTAACCCTAACCCTAACCCTAACCCTACCCTAACCCTAACCTAACCCTAGCCCTAGCCCTAACCCTCACCCTAGCCCTGGCCCTAACTCAACCCCTAAACCTAGCCGTAGCCTTAGCCCAAATCATAACCCTAATACTAACCCTAACCCCAAACCGAACCCCAACCCCAACCCTAACCCCAACCCCAACCCTAACCCTAACCATAACCCTAAACCTAACCCAAACCCTAACCCTAAACCTTAACCCTAAAAAAACACTAAATCATCATAAAAAACACTAAACTCTAATACTAACCCTAAAACTACCCCTAACCTAGCCCTAACCTAACCCTAACCCTAGCACTAACTATAAACCTAAACATAGCACTAACACTAACAGTAACCCTAACCCCAACCCTAACCCTAATTCTAGCCCTATACCTTACCATAACCCTAACCATAACCCTAGCCCTAGACCTTACCCTAACCCTAAACCTAACCTTAGCCCTAACCCTAACCTAACCCTATCCCTATCCCTAGCCCTAGCCCTAACCCTAAACCTAACCCTAACCCTTACCCTAACCCTAGCCCTAGCACTAACCCTAACCTAACCCTACTCTAGCCCTAGCCATAACCCTAACCCTAACGCTAACCCTAGCCCTCGCCCTAGACCTACCCTAGCCTTAACCTTAACCCGAACCCTTACCCTAACCCTAGCCCTAACACTAACCCTAACCCTAACCCTAACCCTAACATCAGCCCTAGCTCTAAACCAAACCCTAACCCTAGGCTAGACCTAATCCCTACCCTAAACCTAGCCCTAACCCTAACCTAACCCTAGCCCTACCCTAACCATAACCCTAACCCTAACCCTAAACCTAGCCCTAACCCTAGCCCTAGCCCTAACCCTAACCCTAGCCCTAGCCCTAGCCCTAACCCTAACCCTAACCCCAACCCCAACACCAACCCCAACCCCAACCCCAAATGAAACCCAAACCCTAACCCTAACCCTAGTTCTACCCCTAACCCTAACCCACACCGAAAAGCTAACCCTAGCTCTAGCCCTAAGCATAATCCTAAACCTAGCCTTACACCTAATCCTAGCCGTAACACACACCATAACCCCAAGCCAAGCCCTAGCCCTCGACCTAGACCCAGCCCTAACCCTAACGCTAACCCTAACCCTAGGTCTAGCCTTAAACCTAACCCTAAACCAAAACCTAGTTGTAACCCTAACCCTAACCAAAACCCTAGCCCTAGCCCTAAACCTAACACTAACCCAATCCCTAGCCATAGCACTGGCCCTAGCCCTAACCCTAACGCATATCCTAACCTTAGCCCTAACACTAACCCTAACCCTAACCCTAACACTAGCCCTAGCCCTAGCCCTAACTCTAACCCTAACCCAAACCCTAGCCATAGCACTGGCCCTATTCCTAACCCTAACGCTAACCCTAACCTAGGCCTAACCCTAACCCTAACCCTAACTCTAGCCCTAGCCCTACCCCTAAACCCAACCCTAACCCTAGCCCTAGCCCTAGCCCAGCCGTAGCCCTAACCCAACCCTAACAAAACCGTAGTCATAGCACTGGCCCTCGCCCTAACACTAATGCTAACCTTAACCTTAACGCTAACCCTAACCCTAACCCTAACCCTAACCCTAAACCTAAACCTAACCCTAACCCTAGGCTTAGCCCTAGCCCTAACCCTAACCCTAACCTGAACCATAGGCATAGCCCTAACCCTAACCTTAACCCTAGCCCTAGGCCTAGCCCTAACTCTAACTCTAACACTAAACCTAACCCAGCCCTAACCCTAACCTAACCCTATCCCTAGCCCTAGCCCTAGACCTAGCCGTAGCCCTACCCTAACCCTAACCCTAAAACTAACTCTAAAGCCCAACCCAACCCCAACCCCAACCCTAACACAAAATCCAAACATAAGCCTAAACCTAACCCTAGCCTAACCGTAATACACACCCCAAACCTAAACCTAGCCCTAGCCCTAACCCTAACCTTAACCAAACCCTAACCCTAACCCTAGGCCTAGCCCTAACCCTAACCATAAACCTAGCCATAGCCACAGCCCTAACCCTAACCATAACCCTAGCCGTAGCCCTAGCCCTAACCCTAACCCTAACACTAGCCCAAACCCCAAAACCAACCCCAACCCCAACCCTAAACCCAACCCCAACCCTAACCCTAACCTGAACCCGAACCCAAACCCTAACCCTTATCTAAAAAGACGTGAAATCCTAATAAAAAACACTAAACTTAACCCTAATACTAACCCTAAACCTACCCCTAACCTAGCCCTAACCCATCCCTAACCCAAGCCCTAATTATAACCCTAAACATAGCCCTAATACTAACACTAACCCTAACCCCAACCCTAACCCTAACCCTAGCCCTAGCTCTAAACCTGACTTTAAACTTAACCCTAGCACTAGCCCTAGCCCTAACCCTAACACTAACCCAATCCCTAGCCATAGCACTGGCCCTAGCCCTAAGCCTAATGCATATCCTAACCTTAGCCCTAACACTTACCCTAACCCTAACCCTAACACTAGCCCTAGCCCTAGCCCTAGCCCTAGCCCTAACCATAACCCTAAACAAACCCTAGCCATAGCACTGGCCCTATTCCTAACCCTAACGCTAACCCTAACCTAGGCCTAACCCTAACCCTAACCCTAACTCTAGCCCTAGCCCTACCCCTAAACCCAACCCTAACCCTAGCCCTAGCCCTAGCCCAGCCGTAGCCCTAACCCAACCAAACCCAAACCGTAGTCATAGCACTGGCCCTCGCCCTAACCCTAATGCTAACCTTAACCTTAACGCTAACCCTAACCCTAAGCCTAAACCTAAACCTAACCCTAACCCTAGGCCTAGCCCTAGCCCTAACACTAACCCTAACCTGAACCATAGGCCTAGCCCTAGCCTAGCCCTAACTCTAACTCTAACCCTAAACCTAACCCAGCCCTAACCCTAACCTAACCCTATCCCTAGCCCTAGCCCTAGACCTAGCCGTAGCCCTAGCCCTAACCCTAACCCTAACCCTAAAACTAACCCTAAATCCTAACCCTAACCCTAACCCTAAAACTAACCCTAAAGCCTAACCCAACCCCAACCCCAACCCTAACACAAACCGCAAACATAAGCCTAAACCTAACCCTAGCCTAACCGTAATACACACCCCAAACCTAAACCTAGCCCTAGCCCTAACCGTAACCTTAACCCAAACCCTAACCCTAACCCCAGCCCTAGCCCTAACCCTAACCCTAAACCTAGTCATAGCCCTAGCCCTAACCCTAACAATAACCCTAGCCGTAGCCCTAGCCCTAACCCTAACCCTAACACTAGCCCAAACCCCAAAACCAACCCCAACCCCAACCCTAAACCCAACCCCAACCCTAACCCTAACCCGAACCCGAACCCAAACCCTACCCTTACCTAAAAAGACGTGAAATCCTAATAAAAAACACTAAACTTAACCCTAATACTAACCCTAAACCTACCCCTAACCTAGCCCTAACCCATCCCTAACCCTAGCCCTAATTATAACCCTAAACATAGCCCTAATACCAACACTAACCCTAACCCCAACCCTAACCCTAACCCTAGCCCTAGCTCTTACCATAACCGTAACCCTAGCCCTAGCCCTAGCCATAACCCTAACCCTAACCAAACCCTAACCTTAGCCCTAACGCTAACCTGACCCCAGCCCTAGCCATAGCCCTAGCCCTAACCCTAACCCTAACCCTAACCCTAACCCTAACCCTAACACCAGCCCTAGCCCTAACCCTAACCTTAACCGTCACCCCAGCCATAACCCTAACCCTAATACTAACCCTAAACCTAACCCTAGCCCTAACCCTAACCTAACCTTATCCTAGCCCTAAATCTAAACCTAACCCTAACCCTCACCCCAGCCCTAACACTAACCCTATCCTAACCCTAGCCCTAACCCTATCCTAACCCTACCAAGCCATAGCCATAACCTTAACCCTAAACCTAACACTAGCCCTAGGCCTAGCCCTAGGACTAACGCTAACCCTAAACTGAACCATAGCCCCAGGCCTAACGCTAAACCTAACCCTAGCCCTAGGCCTAGACCTAACTCTAACCCTAACCCTAGCCCTAACCCGAACCCTAGCCCTAGCCCTAACGCTAAACTTAACCCTAGCCATAGCCCTAGCACTAACCCTAACCCTAACAATAAAAATAACCCTAAATCCAAACCCAACCCCAAACCCAACCCCAACCCCAATCATAAGCATAAACCTAACCCTAGCCCTAGCCCTAACACACACCCTAAACCTAACCCTAGCCCTAGCCATAACCCTAACCCTAGCCCTAGCCCTAGGCCTAGCCCTACCCCTATCCCGAACACTAACCCTGATCCTAGCCCTAGACCTAAATTTAATCCTAACCCGAGCGCAAGCCCCAGCCATAGTCCTAACCCTAAACCTAACCCTGAACCTAGCCCTAGCCCTAGCCCTAGCCCTGACCCTAACCCTAATTCTCACCCGAGTCCTAACCCTTAACCTAAACCTAAACCGAGGCCTAGCTGTAACCCTAAGCCTAACCCTAACCCTAGGCCTAGATCTAACCCTAACCCTAGCCCTAGCCTTAGGCATAACCAAAACATTAAACCTAACACTAGGCCTAGGCCTAGCCCTAGCACTAACCCTAACACTAACCCAAACCCTAGCCTTAGCACTGGCACTAGCCCTAACCCTAAACCTAACCCTAACCCTAGCACTAACCCTAACGCTAACCCTAATCATAGCCTTAACCCTAACCCTAAACCTAACCCTATCCCTATCCCTATCCCTAGCCCTAGCCATAGCCCTAGCCCTAGCCATAACCCTAACCCTAACTGAAACCCTAGCCATAGAACTGGCCCTAGACCTAAACCTAACAATAGGCCTAGCCTTAATCCTAACCCTAACCCTAACCCTATACCGAGACCTAGCCCTAACCCTAACCCTAACCTTAACCTTAACCACAGACCTAACCCTAACCCTAACTCTAAACCTAGCCCGATCCCTAGCACAAGCCCTAAGCCTAACCCTACCCCTAGCCCTAACCCTAACCCTAACCCTAACCCTAACCGTAACCCTAACCCTAAACTTAAATCTAACCATAGCCCTTGGCCAAACCCTAACCTTAATCCTAGTCCTAACCCTAACCCTAGAACTAACCCTAAACCTAAACCTAATCCTAACGCTAGCCTTAGCCCTAACCTTAAACCCAACCCTAGCCCTAGCCCTAGCCCTAAATCAAGCACGAACCGTAACCTTAACACTAGCCCTAGACCTAGCACTAACCCTAACCCTAACAATAACCCTAACCTAGACCTAACCCTTGCCCAAGTCCTAACCCTAATCATAACCCTAACCCTAGCCCTAGCAAAAACCCTAACCCTAACAATAACCCTAGCATTAGCCTTAGCCCTATAACTAACTATAATCCCAACGCTAGCTCTAACCCAAACCCTAAACCTAGAACTATCCCTAACCCTACACCTAAACCTAACCCTAGCCCTAGCCCTAATCCTAACCCTAAACCTAGCCCTAACCCTAACCCTAGACCTAACCTTAAACCTAGCACTAAACCTAACCCTAACACTAACACTAGACCTAACCCTAACCCTAACCCTAGCCGTAGCAATAGCCCTAACCCTAAACCTAGGCCTAGCCCTAATCCTAACCCTAAAACTAACCAAAACCGTAATCGTAACCTAACCCTACCCCTAGCCCTAAAACTAACCCTAGGCCTAGCCATAATCCTAACCCTAAACCTAACCCTAACCCCAGACCTAGCCCTAACCCCAACCATAACCTTACCCTTAAACATAGACCTAACACTAACCCTAACTCTAAACCCAGCCCTATCCCTAGCTCTAGCCCTAACCCTAACCCTAACCCTAGCCCTAAACCTAACCCTAACTCTAAGCTTAAACTTAGCACTAACCCTAACCCTAACCCTAACCATAGCCCTAACCCTAGCCCTAAACCTAGCCGTAACCCAAGCCATAGCCCTAGCCCTAACCCTAACCCTAACCAGGCCCTAGACCTAATCCTATCTCAAACCCTACCCTAAACCTAAACCTAGCCCTAGCACTAGCCATAGCCCTAACCCTAACACTAACCCTAGCCCTAATGCTAACACTAACCCTAGCCTTAACCCTAACCCTAATTCTAGCCCTAGCCCTAGCCGTAGCCCTAAACCTACGCTAAACCTAACCCTAATCCTAAACCTAGCCCTAGCCCTAGCTCTAGCCCTAGGACTGAGCCTAACACTAACCCTAACCATAGCCCTAGCCCTAACACTAACCCTAACCCGAACCATAGCCCTAACCATAACCCTAGCCCTAACCCTAAACCTAACCCTAACCTTAAACCTAGCACTAACCCTAACCCTAACGCTAGCCATATCCTAGCCCTAACCCTAACCCTAATCCTAGCCCTATACCTTATCCTATCCCTAACCCTAGCCCTAACCCTAAACCTAACAATAGCCCTAGCCCTAGCCATAGCCCTTCCTTAACACTAACCCTAACCATAACCCTAGGCCTAGCCATAGAGCTAGCCCTAGCCCTAACCCTAGCACTGAGATTAACCCTAGCCCTAGCCCTAGCCATACCCCTAACCCTAACTGTAACACTAGATCCAGTCCTAACCATAACCCTAACCCTAGCCCTACCATAGCCCTAGCCCTAGCCTTAACACAAACCCTAACACTAAACCTAGCCCTAGCCCGAACCGTAGACATAACCCTAATCCTAGCCCTAACCCTAACCATAACCCTAGCCCTAACCCTAACCCTAACCCTAACTCAAGCCCTAGCCCTAGCCGTAGTCCTAACCCTAACCCTAACCCTAAACCTAACTCTAACCCTAAACCTAGTCCTAGCCCTAGACCTAGCCGTAGGCCTAACCCTAACCCACACCATAACCCTAACCCTACTACTATCCCAAACCCTAACACTAACCCTAGCCCTAATCTTACTCCTAGACCTAACCGTAAGCCCTAGCCCTGGACCTAACCCTAAAGCTAACCATAGCCCTAACCCTAAACCAAGCACAAACCCTAACCCTAAACCTAACCCTAGCCCTAGCCCTAATCCTACACCTAACCCTAACCCTAGCCCTAGCCCTAATCCTAACCCTAACCCTAGCCCTTTTCCTAACCCTAACCCTAGAACTAACCTTAAACCTAGCACTAAACCTAAACCTAAAACTAACCCTAGCCCTAACCGTTACCCTAACTCTAGCCATAGCAATAGCCCTAACCCTAAACCTAGGCCTAGCCCTAATCCTAACCCTAACCCTAACCAGAGACCTAGCCCTAACCCTAACTCTAACCTTACCTTAACCATAGACCTAACTCTAACCCTAACTCTAAACCCAGCCCTAACCCTAGTTCTAGCTCTAAACCTAACCCTAATCCTATCCCTAACCCTAAACTTAAACTTAGCACTAATCCTAACCCTAACCCTAACCCTAGCCCTAACACTAACCCTAGCCCTAACCCTAACCCTAGCCCTAAACCTAATACTAACCCTAACCCTAACCCTAGCCCTAGACCTAATCCTATCCCTAACCCTACCCTAAAGCTAACCCTAGCCTTAGCCAAGGCCTAAACCTAACCCTAACCCTAGACCTAACACTAACACTAACCCTAGCCCTAACCCTAACCCTAAACCTAGCCATAGCCATAGCCGTAGCCTTAACCCTAACGCTAACCCAACCCTAACCCTAACCTTAAACCTAGCCCTAGTCCTGGGCCTAACCCTAACCCTAACCCTAGCCCTAATTCTAAGACTAAACATAGCCATAGCCCTAGCCCTAGCACTAACCCTGACACAAACCTTAGCCCTGGACCTAATCCTATCCCTAACCCTACCTTAAAACTAAACCTAACCCTAGCCCTAGCCATAGCCATAGCCCTTCCTTAACACTAACCCTAACCTTAACCCTAACAATAGACTTATCCCTAATCCTAACCCAAACCGCAGCCCTAACCCTAGCCCTAGCCTTATCCATAGCCCTAGCCCTAACCCTAACTGTAAACCTAGTTCCAGCCCAATGCTAAACCTAACCTTAACCCTAGCCCTAGCCCTAGGCATAGCCCTAACCCTATCCCTAACAATAACACTAAAAATAGCCCTAACCCTAAACCTAACCCTAGCCCTGCCCTAGCCATAGCCCTAACCCAAACCCTAACCCTAAAACTAGCCCTAGCCCTAGCCTTGCCCTAGGCCTAAGCCTAAGCCTAATCCTAACCCTAGTCCCACCCTAAACCTAACCGGAACCCTAGCCCTAGCCCTAAACGGAACCTTAGCCCTAGTCCTAGCGCTAACCCTAACACTAACCCTAACCCTAGCCATAGCCCTAAACCTAAACCCAACGATAGCCCTAACCCTAAAACTAGCCCTAGCGCGAGGCCTAACCCTAACCCTAACCCTAGCCCTAATACTAATCCTAACCCTAACCGTAGCCCTAGCCATGGACCTAACCCTAAACCTAACACTAGCCCTAACACTAACCCTAGCCCTAACCCTAAACCTAGCACAAACCCTAACCCTAAACCTAAACCTAACCCTAGCCCTAGCCATAACCCTAACCATAAACCTAACCCTACCCCTAGCGCTACGCCTAACACTAAAGCGAACCCTAACCCTTACCCTAGACCTAACCAAAATACTAACTCTAACCTTAACCTTAAACCTAGCACTAACCAAAACCCTAACCCTAACCCAAGCCCTTACCCTAACCCTTGCCCTAACCATAGGCCTAGCCCTAACCCTAACCCTAACACTAGTCCTAGCCCTAATCCTATCCCTAACCCTAGCCCTAACCCTAAGCCTAAGCCTAGCCCTAGACCTAGCCATAACCCTAACCTTAAACCTAACCCTAAACTTAAGTCTAACATAGCCCTAGGCCTAACCATAACCATAATCCAAGCCCTAACCCAAACCCTAGCATTACCCCTAACCCTAGCCCTAACACTAACCCTAGCACTAACCCTAATCCTAAAACTAACCCTAGCGCTAGCCTTAGCCCTAACCCTAAACCTAACCCTAGCCCTATCCCTAGCCCTAGATCTAGCATGAACCGTAACCTTAACACTAGCCCTAGACCTAGCACTAACCCTAACCCTAACACTAACCGTAACCCTTGACCTAACCCTGGCCCTAGCCCTAACCCTAATCCTAACCCTAACCATAACCCTAAACCTAGCCCTAACCCTAAACCTAGCCCTAACGCTAACACTAACCCTAGCCCTAACACTAACCCTAGCACTAACCATAATCCTAAACCTAACCCTAGCACTAGCCTTAGCCCTAACACTAACCCTAACCCTAGCCCTAGCCCTAGCCCTAGATCTAGCACGAACTGTAACCTTGACACTAGCCCTAGACCTAGCACTAACCCTAACCCTAACACTAACCGTAACCCTTGACCTAACCCTGGCCCTAGCCCTAACCCTAATCCTAACCCTAACCCTAACCCTAATCCTAAACCTAACCCTAGTGCTAGCCTTACCCTAACCCTAACCCTAACCCTAACCCTAGCCCTAGCCCTAATCCTATCCATAGGCCTAGCACTAAACCTAAACCTAACCCTATCCCTAGACCTAGCCATAGCCCTAACCTTAACCCTAACCCTAAACTTAACTCTAACCATAGCCCTAATCCTAACCATAACCCTAACCCTACCCTTAAACGAAGAACTAGCCCTAACCCTAACCCTAAACTTAACCTTAACCATAGACCTAACCCTAACCCTAATCCTAAACCTAGCCCTAACCCTAGCACTAGCCCTAAACCTAACCCTAACCCTAGCCCTAAACCTAACACTAAACCTAACCCTAGCCCTAGCCCTAACCCTAAACACCAAAACTAGACCTAAAACTAACCCTAACCCTAGCCCTAGCCCTAGCCCTAACACTAACCCTAACACTAGCGCTAGCCCTAGAACTAGCACTAACCATAACCCTAACCCTAGCCCTCGACTTAGCCCTAGCCCTACCCCTAACCCTAAACCTAACCCTAACCCTAGACCTAGCCCTAACACTAACCCTAAACCTAACCCTAGCCCTAGCGCTACGCCTAACCCTAAACCGAAACCTCACCCTTACCATAGACCTAACCCAAACCTTAACTTTAACTTTAACCTTAAACCTAGCACTAACCCAAAACCTAACCCTAGCCCTAACCCTAACCCTAATCCTAACTGTAGCCCTAGCTCTGGACCTAACTCTAAACCTAGCCCTAACCCTAACCCTAGCACTAACACTAAATCTAGCACAAAACCTAACACTAAACCTAACCCTAGACCTAGCCCAAACCCTAACGCTAAACCTAACGCTAGCCATAGCCCTAGCCCTAGCATTAACCCTAACGCTAACCCTAGACCTAGACCTAGTACAAGCCCTAAACCTAGCCCTAACACTAACCCAGCCCTAGCCCTAACCCTGACCGTAAACCTACTCCTAGACCTAGCCCTAACACTAACCCTAACCCTAACCCTAACCTAACCTTAACCCTGGTCCTAAACAAACCCTAATCCTAACCCTAAACTTACACCTAGCACTAACCCAAACCCTAAATATATTCCGACCCTAGCTCTAACCCTAAACCTACCCCTAATGCTAATCCTAGCTCTAACCCTAAACCTGAACCTAATCCTAGCCCTAGCACTAGCACTAACCCTAACCATAACCCTAGCTCTAGCCCTAGCGCTGACCCTAACCCTAACCCTAAACATAGTCCTGGCCATAACCCTAACCCTAACCCTAGACCTAACCCTAACCATAACCCTAGCCAAAGCCCTAGCCTTAACCCTAAGCATAACCTTAGCACTAGCTCTAGACCTAGCCATAAACCTAACCCTAACCCTAGCCCTAACCCTAATCCTAGGCCTAGCCAAAACCCTAGCCCTAACCCTAACCCTAGCCCTAGCCCTACCCTAACCCTAACCCTAAACCTAGCCCTCTCCATAACCCTAACCCTAACCCTAGCCCTACCCTAACCCTAACCCTAACCCTACGCTAACCCTAAGCCTAACCCTAGCACTAGTTCTAGAACTAGGCATAAACTTAACACTAAACCTAGCCCTAACCCTAACCCAACCCTAACCGTAGCCATAGGCCTAGAACTAACCCTAACACTAACACTAACCTTAAATCTAGCACTATCCCCAACCCTAACCCTATTCCTAAACTTAACTGTAACTCTAGCCCTAGACCTAACCATAACACTAACCCTAATTGTAGACCTATTCCTATCCCTAACCCTAGCCCTAACCCTAACCCTAAACCTAGCCCTAGCCGTGGCCATAGCCGTTCCTTAACCCTAACCTAAACCTAACTATAGCCCTAGTCATAACCCTATGTCTAACACTAACCGTAAACTTAAACCTACCATTAACCCTAATCTTAACCCTAACCCTAGCCCTAACCCTAACACTAACACTAACACTAGCCATAGGCCTAGCCCTAACCCTAACGCTAACAATAGACCTAGCCCTAATCCTATTCCTGACCCTAGCCCTAACTCTAACGCTAATCCTAGCACTAGCCCTATCAACAGCCCTACAATAACCCTAATTTAACTCTAATCATAGCCCTAGCCCTAAACCTAACTCTAACCCTAACCCTAGCACTAACACTAATCCTAGCCCTAACGCTAACCCTAGCACTAACCCTAATCCTAAACCTAACCCTAGCCCTACCCATAGCACTAGCGCTAACCCTAACCATAACCCTAGCCCTAGACCTAGCCCAGACACTAACCCTAAACCTAGCCGTCGCACTAATCCTAACCCTAACCCTAGCACTAACCCTAACACTAGCCCTAACACTAACCCTGGCACTAACCCTAACCAGGCCCTAGCCCTAACCATAGACCTAAACCTAACCATACCCTAACCATAGCCCTAGCGCTAGACCTAGACATAGCCCTAACCCTAACCCTAACCCTAGTCCTAGCCCTAGCCCTAACCCTAACACTAGCACTAACCCTAACCATAACCCTAGCCCTAGACCTAGCCCTGACAATAACCCTAAACCTAGCCCTCACCCTAATCCTAACCCTAACCCTAGCCCTAACCCTAACACTAGCCCTAAAACTAACCCTGGCAGTAACCCTAACCCTAACCCTAGCCCTAGCCCTAACCATAGACCTAAACCTAACCCTGCCCTAATCATAGCCCTAGCCCTAGCCCTAGCCCTAGACATAGCCCTAACCCTAATCCTAGTCCTACCCCTAGCCCTAACACTAACACTAGCACTAATACTAACCCTGGCACTAACCCTAACACTAACCCTAAACCTTGCCCTAGCCCTAGCCCTAAACCTAAACCTAACCCTAGTCCTATCCATAACCCTAACCCTAATCATAGACCTGTCCCTAGCCATAGCCCTAACCCTAACCCTAGCCCTACCCTAACCGTAACCCTAGCCAAAACCCTAGCCCTAACCCTAAGCCTATCCCTAGCACTAGCTATAGAACTAGACATAAACCTAACCCTAACCCTAGCCCTAACCCTAACCCTAACCCTAGGCCTAGACAAAACCCTAGCCATAACCTTAATCCTAACCCTAGCCCTACCCTAAACATAGCCCTAACCCTAACCCTAATCCTAGCCCTAACGCTAAGCCTAACTCTAGCACTAGCTCCAGACCTTGCCATAAACCTAACCCTTACCCTAGCCCTAACCCAAACCCTAACCCTAACACTAATGTTAAACCTAGCACTAACCCTAACCCTAGCCCTACACCTAAACCTAAACCTAGCCCTAGCCCTAACCCTAACCCTAAACCTAGCCCTAGCCCTAATCATATCCCTAACCCTAGCCCTAATCCTAACCCTAACACTAGGCGTAGCCCAACCCATAGCCCTAATCCTAACCCTAACCCTAACCCTAACCCTAACCCTAACCTTAACTCTAACCATAGCCCTAAACCTAACACTAAACTTAACCCTAACTCTAACCCTAACCCTAGCTCTAACCCTAACCGTACCCCTAACCCTAACCCTAGCACTAACCCTAATCCTATACCTAATCCTAGCCCTAGCCCTAGCCCTAACCCTAACCCTAACACTAGCCTTAGCCCTAGATCTAGCACGAACCGTAACACTAAACCTAAAACTGGACCTAGCACTAACCCAAACCCTAAACCTAACCCTAAATCTAGCCCTAGCCCTGACCCTAGTACTAACCATAATCCTAACACTAATCCTAACCCTAGCCCTAAACCTAACCCTAGCCCTAGCCCTAAACCTAACCCTAACCATAACCTTAAACATAGCACTGACCCTAGCCCTAACCCTAACCCTAACCCTAGCCATATCCTAGACTTGGCCCAAACCCTAACCCTAGCATTAGCCCTAATCCTATCCACAACCCTGGCCCTAACCCTAAACGTAACAATAGCCATAGCCATAGCAATAGCCCTTTTTTAACCTTAACCCTAACCCTAACCCTAACCCTAGCCCTAACACTAACCGTAAAACAAACCCTAACTCACGCCCTAGCTGTAGACCTAACCCTAACCCTAACCTTAACCCTAACCCTAGCGCTAATCCTAAACCTAACCTTAACTGTAGACCTAGCCCTGGACCTAACCCTAACCCTAAACCTAGCCCTAAACCTAGCACAAAACCAAACCCTAAACCTAACCCTAGCCCTAGCCCAAGCCCTAACCCTAACCCTAACACTAGCCATAGCCCTAGCCCTAGCACTAACCCTAAACCTAACCCTAGCCCTAGACCTAGTACAAGCCCTAAACCTAACCCTAACTCAGCCATAGAAATAACCCTAACCATAAACCTAATCCTAGCCCTCGCCATAAAACTAACCCTAAACCTAACCCTAACCCTAAACCTACTCCTAACCAAAACCCTAATCCTAACCCTAAATTAAACCTAGCACTAACCCTAACCCTAACCTTACCCTAAACTTAACCCTATCCCTAACACTAACCCTAGCACTAACCCTAACCCTAGACCTAACCCTAAACCTAACCCTAGCCTTAGCTGTAGCCCTAAACCTAACCTTATCCCTAACCTTAGCCCTAGGCCTAGCCCTAGGCCTAACCCTAACCCTAACCCTAGCCCTAATCCTAACCCTAACCCTAACCGTAGCCCTAGCCCTAACCCTAACCCTAGCACTAACCCTAATATTAGCACAAACCCTAACCCTAAACCTAACCCTAGCCCTACACAGGCCATATCCCTTCCTTCACCCTAACCCTAACCTTAACCCTAACAATAGACCCAGCCCTAACCCTACCCCTAACCCTAACCCTAGCGCTAACACTAACCCTAGCACTAACCCTACCCCTAGCCCTAACCCTAATACTAGCACTAATCCTAAACCTAAACCTAACCGTAGCCATAGCCCTAGCCCTAAACCTAACCCTAACCCTAGCCTTAGCCCTAGCACTAACCTTAAACATAAATCTAGCCCTAGACCTAGCACTAACCCTAACTCTAACACTAACACTAAATCTAGACCTAACCCTGGCACTAGCCCTAACCCTAATCCTAACCATAACCCTAACCCTAGCCCTAACCCTAAACATAGCCCTAACCCGAAACATAACTGTAACCATAAACCTAGCCCTAACCCTAACATTAACCCTAACCCTAGCACTAGCTCTAACCCTAATCCTAACAATAATCCTAGCCCTAGCCTGAGCCCTATACCTAACCCTAAATCCAACCCTAGCCCTAACCCTAATCCTGACCCTAGCCCTAGCCCTAACACTAACCTTAACCCTAACCCTAGCCCTACTCTAATCCTAATCCGAACACTAGCCCTAAACCTAAACCTAGCCCTAACCTTAAACCCAGCACTACCCTAACCCTAAATCTAACCCTACACCTAACCCTAACCCTAACCCTAGCCATAACAATAGTCCTAACCCTAACCTTAGGCCTAGCCCTAATCCTAACCCTAAACCTAACCCTAACCCTAACCCTAGCCCTAACCCTAACCCTAATCCTAGCCCTAGCCCTAACCCTAACCCTAGGCCTATCCCTATTCCTAACCGTAACGCTAACCCTAGTCCTAGGCCTAACCCTAACCCTAAATTTAACCCTAACCATAGCCCTAGCCCTAACCCTAACCCTAACCCTAACCCTAGAGCTATCCCTAGCCCCAGCACTAATCCTAACCCTAACCCTAGCCCTAAACATAACACTAGCCCAAACCCTAAACCTGGCAATAATCCTAAACATAGCCATAGCCCTAGCCCTAACCCTAACCCTAACCCTAACTCTAGCCCTATCCCTAGCCCTAGCCCTAATCCTAGCCATAACCCTAGCCATAACCCTAACCCTAACCCTAGGCGTAGCCTAACCCTAACCCTAACATTAACTCTAAAGATAGCCTTAGCCCTAACCCTAAACTTAACCCTAGCCCTAACCCTAACCATAGCACTAACCCTAATGCTAGCCCTATTTCTAACTGTAGCACTAACCCTAATCCTATACCTAAACCTAGTCCTAAGCTCTAGCACTAACCCTAAGTCTAACACTAGCCCTAGCCTTAGATCTACCACGAACCGTAAACCTAATCCTAGCCCTACCTAGCACTAACCCTAACACTGACACTAACCCTAACCCTAGCCCTAGCCCTGGCCATAGTACTAACCCTAATCCTAACCCTAATCCTAACACTAACTCTAACCTTAACCCTAGCCATAACCTAAACCTAACCCTAAGCCTAACCCTAACCCTGACATTAACCCTAGCCCTAACCCTAGCCATAAACCTAACCCTAACCCTAGACCTAACCACAACCCTAACCCTAACCCTAGCCCTAACTGTAGCCAAAACCCTAACCCTAACCCTAGCCCTAGCCCTTGCCCTAGGCCTAACCCTAACCCTAACCCTAGCCCTAAACCTAACCCTAACCCAACCTATAGCCCTAGCCCTGGACCTAACCAGAACCCTAACCCTAACCCTAATCCTAGCCCTAACCCTAACTCTAACCCTAGCCCTAGCCCTAGCCCTAACCCTAACACTAGACCTAGCCCTAACCCTAACACTAGCACTAATCCTAACCTAAACCTAAACCTAGCCCTAGATCTAGCCCTAGCCCTAGAGGTAAACCTAAACCTAACTCTAGCCCTAGCCATAACCCTATCCGTAACCCCAACCCTAGCCCTAGCCTAGCCCCTGCCCTAGACCTAGCCCTAACTCTAACCCTAGTCTAGCCCTAAACCTATACGTAAACCTAGTCCTAGCCATAACCCTAACCCTAAACCTAGACCTAGCCCTAGACCTAGCCCTTGCCCTAACCCTAACCCTAGCCCTAACCCTAACCATAACCCTAGCCATAGCACTAGAACTAACCCTAAAAATAATCCTAGCACTAGCTATAGACCTAGCCCTAACCCTAACCCTAACCCTAGTCCTAACCCTAATCTTAGGCCTAGGCCAAACCCTAGCCCTAACCCTATCCCTAAACCTAGCACTAACCCTAACCCTAACACTAAACCTAAACCAAGCCCTAAACCAAACTGTAAACCTAACCGTAGCCCTAGATCTAACCCTAAAGCTAACGCTAACCCTAGCCGTAGCTTTAGCCCTATACCTAACCCTAACCACAACCCTAGCCCTAACCCTAACCCTAAACCTAATCCTACCCCTAGCTCTAACCCTAACACTAACCCTAAACCTAACCCTAACCCTTACCCTAGCCCTAGCCCTAACCCTAACGACAGAACTAACCTTAAACCTAGCACTAAAACTAATACTAACGCTAACCCTAGCCCTAACACAAACCCTAACCCTAGCCATAGCAATAGCCCTAACCCTAACCCTAGGCCTAGCCCTATTCCAACCCTAACCCTAACCCTAACCCTAACCCTAACCCTAACCCTAACTCTAGTCCTAGTGCTAAACCTAACACTAGGCCTAGCCTTAATCCTAACTGTAACCCTAACCTTAAACCTAGCACTAACCCTAGCCCTAATCCTAACCCTAACCCTAGCCCTATTCCTAATCCTATCCCTAATCCTAGCCCTAACCCTAAACTTAACAATAGCCGTAAGCATAGCCCTAGCCCTAACCCTAACCGTAACCCTAGATACAGCCCTAAACCTAACCCAAACCTAGCCCTAGTCCTAGCCCTAGCCCTAACCATAACCCTAACCCTAGCCCTAGCAATGTGCATAGCCCTAACCCTAGCCCTACTCTAAACCTAACCCTAGTCCTAGCCATAGTCGTAGCCTTAAACATAACCCTAATCCTAACCTTAACATTAGCCCTAGCCCTAGCCGTAGCCCTAACCCTAACCCTAACCCCAGTCCTAATCCTAACCCTAACCCTAACCATAGCCCTAGCCCTATCATTAACCGTAACTCTAACACTAGCCCTAGCCCTAGCACTAACCCTAACCCTAACCCAGCCCTAACCCTAATCCTAACCCTAAACCTAACCCTAGCCGTAGCTCTAACCCTAACCCTAAACCTAAACCTAAACCTAAACCAAAACAGAGGCCTAACAAAAAACCTAACACTAACGCTAAACTTAAACCTAGCACTAACCCAAACACTAACACTGCCCTAGCCGTACCCCTAGCCCTAACACTAACCTTAACACTAGTCCTAGACCTAGCCTTAGCCCTAGCACTAACCCTAAACCTAACCCTAGCCCTATACCTAGCACTAACCCTAACCCTTACCCAACACCTAACCCTAACCCTAACCATAGCCATAACCCTAAACTAATCCTAGCCAAGTTCTAACCCTAACCCTAAAATGAAACCTAACCCTTACCCTAGCCGAAACCCAAACCCTAACACTAGCCTTAACCATAAACCAAGCACTAACCCTAGCCACAACCCTAACCCTCGCCTTAACCCTAACCCTAAATCTAGCCATAGGCTTAGACCTAATCCTAACCCTAACCGTAACCTTAAACCTAGCACTAACCCTAACCCTAACCCTAATCCTAACCCTAACCTTAACCCTAGCCTTAACCCTAACAATAGCCCTAACCCTAAACCTAACCCTAAACGTAGCTCTAACTCTAAACGAAACCCTAACCCTAGTCCTAGCTCTAACCCTAAAACTATCACCTACCCTAGACATAGCCTTATCCCTATACCTAACCCTAACTGCAAACCTAGCCCTAACCCTATCCTTAAACCTAGCACTAGCACTAACACTAACCCTAACACTAGCCCTACCCCTAGCCCTAACCATAGACCTAACCCTAGCCCTAGCCCTAGCCCTAGCCCTAGCCATAAACCTAAACCTAACTCTAGCCCTAGCCATAACCCTATCCCTAAACGCACCCTAGCCCTAGCCCTAGACCTAGACCTAGCCCTAACCCTAACCCTAGCCCTAGCCCTAGCCCTAAACCTAAACCTAACCCTAGTCCTAGACATAACTCTAACCAGAAACCTAGCCCTTGCCCTAGCCCTAGCCATAGCCCTAACCCAAACCCTAACCCTAGCCCTAAACCTAACCGTAACACTAGCCATAGCCATAGCCCTAACCCAAACCCTAAATCTAGACCTAAACCTAACCGTAACCCTAGCCAAAGCCCTAGACCTAACCCTAAAATTAACCCTAGCACTAGGTATAGACCTAGACATAAACCTAACCCTAACCCTAGCCCTAACCCTAATCCTAGGCCTAGCCCAAACCCTACCCCTAACCCTAACCCTAAAACTAACCCTAAACCTAGCCCTACCTAACGGTAACCATAACCCTAGCCCTAGCTCTAACCCTAAAGCTAACACTAACACTAGCCCTAACCTTAGCCCTATACCCAACCCTAACCACAACCCTAGCCCTAACCCTAAACCTAATCCTAGCCCTAGCTCTAAACCTAACCAAAACCTAACCCTAACCCTTAAACTAGCCCTAGCCCTAACACTAACGCCAGATCTAACCTTAAACCTAGCACTAACCCTAACCCTAATCCTAACCCTGGCCCTAACCCTAACCGTAACCCTAGCCCTAGCTCTAACCCTAACAATAAACCGAAACCTAACCCTTACCCTAGACCTAACCTCAAACCTAACCCTAACCCTAACCCTAGCCATGGGCCTAGGCCTAACCCTAACGCTAACCCTAGCCCTAGCCCTAATCCTATTCCTAACCGAAGACCTAACCCTAACCCTAACCCTAGCCCTAGCCCTAGCCATACCAATAACCCTAACCCTAACATTAACTCTAAACATAGCCCTAGACCTAACCCTAACCCTAACCCGAACGCTAACCTCAGCACTATACCTAATCCTAAACCTAACCCTAGCCCTAGCCCTAGCACTAACCCTAACCATAAACCTATCCCTATCCCTATCCCTAGCCCTAGCCCTAGCCCTAACCCTAACCCTAACCCTAACCCTAACCCTCGCCCTTATCCTAACCCTAACCCTAGCCCTAACCCAAACACTAGCCCTCGTCCTTATCTTAACCCTAACAATAGCCATAACCAAAACACTAGCCCTAACCCTAATCCTGGCAATAACCCTAATCCTAACCCTAGCCCTAGCCCTAGCCATAAACCTAAACCTAACTCTAGACCTAGCCATAACCCTATCCCAAACCTCAAACATTTCCTAGCACTAGCCCTAGCCCTAGCCCTAAACCTAACCCTAGCCCAAGTCCTAACACTAAACCTAGGCCTAGCCCAAATCCTAACCCTAAACATAACCCTAACCATAGTCCTAGCCCTAAACCTAACCCTAACTTTAACCCTAACCATAGCCCTAGCCCTAAGCCTAAACCTAACACTAGCCCTATCCCTATCCCTAGCCCTAATCCTAACCCTAACCCTAAACCTAACCCTAGTCCTAGCTCTAACCCTAACCGAAAACCGAACTCTAACCCTTACCATAGCCCTAACCCAAATCCTAACCCTAACCCAAACCTGAAAACTAGCACTAACCTAACCATAGTCGTAACCCTAACCCTACCCTAGACATAGTCCTAGACCTAACATTAAACCTAACCCTAACTTGGCCCTAATACTATCCCTAACCCTAGCCCTAACCCTAACCCTAAACCTAGCCCTAGGCCTACCCATAGCCCTTACCCTAACACTACCTTTCCTTAACACTAACACTAACCCTGGCACTAACCCTAACACTAACCCTAGCCCTAGCCCTAACCATAGACCTAACCCTAGCCCTAGCCCTAGCCATAGCCCTAACCCTAACCATAACCCTAGATCCAGCCCTAAACCTAACCCTAAACCTAGCCCTAGCCCTAGCCCTAGACCTAACCAATTTCCTAACCCTAGCCCTAGCACTAGGCGTAGCCCTAAACCTATCCCTAACCCTAGCCCTAACCCTAACCCTAACCCTAGCCCTAAACCAACCCTAACCCTAGCCCTAGCCCTAGCCCTAGCCATAGCCCTAACCCAAACCCTAACACTAGCCCTCGTCCTTATCTTAACCCTAAAAATAGCCATAACCAAAACACTAGCCCTAACCCTAATCCTGGCAATAACCCTAACCCTAACCAGAGCCCTAGCCCTAGCCCTAGCCGTAAACCTAAACCTAACTCTAGCCCTAGCCATATCCCTAACCCTAAACCTAGCCCTATTCCTAGCCATAACCATAAACATAACCCTAACCTTAGACCTAACCCTAACCGTAACCATAGACAAAGCCCTAGAACTAACCCTAAACCTAACCCTAGCACTAGCTATAGACCTAGACATAACCCTAACCCTAACCCTAGCCCTAATCCTAGGCCTAGCCCAAATCCTAGCCCTAACCCTAACCCTAGCCCTAACACTAATCCTAGGCCTAGCCCAAACGCTAGCCCTGAACCTATCCATAACCCTAGCCCTAATATTAACCCTAAACCGAACCCAGGCACTAACCCTAACCCTAGGCCTAGCCCTAGCCCTAGCCCTAGACCTATACCTAACCCTAACCCTAGCCCTAGCTCTAGTCCTAAACCTAAAACTAACCCTAGTCCTAGACATAACCCTGACCCTAGTCCTAGACATAACCCTAACCCGAAACCTAGCCCTAGCCATAGCCCTAACCATAGACCTAACCCTAAACCTAGCACTAGCCCAAGAAATGGCCCTAGTGGTAAACCTAAACCTAACTCTAGCCCTAGCCATAACCCTATCCCTAAATGCAACACTAGCCCCAGCCCTAGCACTAGACCTAGCCCTAAACCTAAGCCTACCCTAGCCCTAGCCCTAACCCTAACCCTAACCCTAGTCCTAAACCTAACCAACCCTAGCCAAGGCCCGAGACCTAACCCTAAAATAACACTAGCACTAGCTATAGACCTAGACACAAACCTAACCCTAAACCTAGCCCTAACCCTAATATTAGGCCTAGCCCAAAACCTAGCTCTAAACCTATCCCTAACCCTAGCCCTAACCATAACCCTAACCCTAACACTAAACCTAACCCTAAACCTAACCCTAGCCCTAACAAAAAACCTATCTCTAAACCTAAACTTAAACCTAGCACTAACCCTAACCCTAACCCTAACCCTAGCCCTATCCCTAGCCCTAACACTAACCTTAACACTAGCCATAGCCATAGCGCTAACCCTAGCATTAACCCTAACCCTAGCCCTAACCCTAGATCTAGCACTAACCTTAACCCTAACCCAAAACCTAACCCTAACCCTAGCACTAGATATAACCTTAACACTAACCCTAATCCTAGTGCTAGCTCTAAGCCTAACCCTAAACCGAAACTAATCCTTACCCTAGCCCTAACCCAAACCGTAACGCTAACCCTAACCTTAAACCTAGCACTAACCCTAACCCTAACCCTAACCCTATCATTGTCCCTAACCCTAAACCTAGCCATAGGCCTAGACCTAATCCTAATCCTAACCGTAACCTTAAACCTAGCACTAACCCTAACCCTAACCCTAATCCTAACCCTAACCCTAAACCTAGCCCTAAGCCTAACCATAGCCATAACGCTATACCTAACCCTAACCCCAACCCTAGCCCTAACCCTAACCTTAAACCTAGCCCTAGCCCTAACCCTAACACTAACACTAGCCCTAACACTAACTGTAACCCTAGACAAAGTCTTAGACCTAACCGTAAACATAACCCTAGCACTAGCTATAGACCTAGACATAAACCTAACCCTAACCCTAGCCCTAAACCTAATCCTAGGCCTAGCACAAACCCTAGCCCTAACCCTAACCCTAGCCCTAACACTAATCCTAGACCTAACCCAAACCCTAGCCCTAACCCTAAACCTAACACTAACCCTAAACCTGGCCCTAATCCTAACCGTAACCCTAACACTAGCCCTAGCTCTAACCCTAAAGCTAACACTAACCCTAGCCCTAAACCTAAAAATAACCCTAACCCTAACCCTAACCCTAACCCTAAACCTAACCCTAGCCCTAAACCTAACACTAACCCTAAACCTGGCCCTAACCCTAACCGTAACCCTAACACTAGCCCTAGTCCTAGCTCTAACCCTAAAGCTATCACTAACCCTAGACATAGCCATAGCCCTATATCTAACCCTAATCTCAACCCTAGCCCTAAACCTAAACTTAAACCTAGCCCTAGCACTAACACTAACCCTAAACCTTACCCCAGCCCTAGAACAAGCCCTAACCGTAACCCTAATCCTAGCACTAGACCTAGCCCTAAACCTAACCCTAGCCCTAGCCCTAGCCCTAACCCAAACCCTAACCCTAGTCCTAAACCTAACCGTAACCCTAGCCAAGGCCCGAGACCTAACCCTAAAAATAACACTAGCACTAGCTATAGACCTAGACACAAACCTAACCCTAAACCTAGCCCTAACACTAATATTAGGCCTAGCCCAAAACCTAGCCCTAAACCTATCCCTAACCCTAGCCCTAACCATAAACCTAACACTAACCTTAAACCTAGCCCTAAACCTAACCGTAACCCTAACCCTAGCCATAGCTCTAACCCTAAAGCAATCACTATCCCTAACCCTAGCCTTAGCCCTATTTCTAACCCTAACCCCAACCCTAGCCCTAACCCTAACCCTAAACCTAATCCAAGCCCTAGCTCTAACCCTAAACCTAAACCTAACCCTATACCTAGCCCTAGCCATAGCCCTAACCCCTACCATAGCTCTAGCCCTAAACCTAATGCCAGACCTAACATTAAACCTAGCACTAACCCTAAACCTAACTGTAACCCTAGCCCTACCCTAACCCTAGCCCTAGCTCTAACCCTAAACCTAAACCGAAACCTAACCTTTACCCTCGACCTAACCCAAAACCTAACCCTAACCCTAATGCTAGCCATAGGCCTAGCCCTAACCCTAACACTAACCCTAGCCCTAGCCCTAATACTATTCCTAAACCTAGCCCTAACACTAAACCTAACCCTAGCCCTAGCCCTAGCCCTAGCCATAACCCTAACACTAATTCTAAACTTAACTCTAAGCATAGCCGTAGACCTAACCCTAAACCTAGCCCTAACGCTAACCCTAGCACTAACCCTAGTCCTAAACCTAACCCTAGCCCTAGCCCTAGCACTAACACTAACCTTAACCATAACACTAACCCTAGCCCTAGCCCTATCCCTAACCCTAACCCTAACACTAGCCCTCAACCTTATCCTAACCCTAACCCTAGCCATAACCCTAACACTAGCCCTAACCCTAACCGTGGCACTAAATCTATACATAACCCTAGCCCTAGCCCTAACGATAGACCTAACACTAACCCTAGCCCTAACCCTAGACCTAGCCCTAAACCTTACCATAGCCCTAGCCCTAGCCATAACCCTAATCCTAAACCTAGCCATAACTCTAGCCCTAGCCATAACCCTAACCCTAACCGTAACCCAGGCCATAACCATAACATTAGCCCTAACCCTAACCCTAGCACTAACCCTAACCCTAACCCTAGCCCTAGCCCTAACCATAGACCTAATTCTAGCCCTAGCCCTAGACCTAACCTTAAACCTAAACCTAACTCTGGCCCTAGCCATAACCCTATCCCTAACACCAACCCTAGAGCTTGCCCTAGCCCTAAACCTATTCCTAACCCTAGCCCTAACCCTAACCCTAAACCTAGCCCTAGCCCTAACCATAGCCCTAACCCTAACCCTAACCCTAACCCTAACCTTAACTCTAACAATAGTCCTAGACCTAACCCTAACCCTAGCCATAGACCTAACACTAGCCCTAAACCTAACCCTGCAACTAACCCTTACCCAAACCCTAGCCCTAGCCCTAACCATAGACCTAACCCTAACCCTAGCCCTAGCCCTAACCATAGACCTAACCCTAACCCTACCCTAGCCCTAGACTTAGCCCTAAACCTAAACCTAACTCTAGCCCTAGCCATAACCCTATCCCTAACCCAAACCCTAGTCCTAGGCCTAGCTCTAAACCTAAACCTAACCCTAGTCCTAGCCATAACCCTAACCCTAAACCTAGCCCTATACCTAGCCATAGCCATAGCCCTAACCCTAACCCTAACCGTAGCACTAACCCTAACCGTAACCCTAGCCAAAGCCCTAGAACTAACCCTAACCTAACCCAAGCACTAGCTACAGACCTAGACATAAACCTAACCCTAAAGCTAGACCTAACCCTATTCCTAGGCCTAGCCAAAACCCTAGCCCTAACCCTAACCCTAGCCCTAACAATAATCCTAGGCCTAGCCCAAACCCTATCCCTAACCCTAGCCGAAACCCTAGCCCTAAACCTAACCCTAAAACTAACCCTAAACCTAGACCTAAACCTAACCGTAACCAAAACCCTAGCCCTAGCTCTAAACCTAAACATAACACTAACCCTAGCCCTAGCCTTAGCCCTATACCTAACCCGAACCACAACCCTAGCCCTAACCCTAACCCTAAACCTAATCCTAGCCCTAGCTCTAACCCTAACCCTAAACCTACCGTAACCCTTACCCTATCCCTACCCCTAACCCTAACGCCAGACCTAACAATAAACCTAGCACTAACCCTAATCCTAACCCTAAGCCTAGCCCTAACCCTAACCGTAACCCTAACCCTAGTTCTAACCCTAAACCTAAACCGAAACCTAACCCTTACCCTAGACCTAACCCCAAAAATAACCCTAACCCTAAACCTAGCCATAGGCCTAGGGCTAACCCTAATGCTAACCCTAGACCTAGCCCTAATCCTATTCCTAACCGAAGACCTAACCCTAACCCTAACCCTAGCCCTAGCCCTAGCCATACCAATAACCCTAACCCTAACCTTAACTCAAACCATAGCCATAGACCTAACCCTAACCCTAGCCCTAAAGCTAACCCTAGCACTAAACCTAATCCTAAACCTAACCCTAGCCCTAGCCTTAGCAGTAGCACTAACCCTAACCATAACCCTAGCCCTAGCCCAAGCCCTAACCCTAACCCTAACACTAGCCCTCGCCCTTATCCTAACCCTAACCCTAGCCCTAACCCTAATACTAGCCCTACTGTAACCCTGGCACTAACCCTAACCCTAACCAAACCCGAGCCCTACCTCTAGACCTAGCCCTAACCCTAATCCTAGCCCTAGCCCTAGCCCTAGCCATAAACCTAAACCTAACTCTAGCCCTAGCCCTAACCCTAACCGTAGGCCTAGCCCTAATCCTAACCCTAACCATAGTCCTAGCCCTCATCCTAAACCTAACTTTAACCCTAACCATAGCCCTAGCCCTAACACTAACTCTAATCCTAGACGTATCCTTAGCCCTAGCACTAATCCTAACCCTAACCCTAGACATAAACTTAACACTAGCCCAAACCAGAACCCTGGCACTAAACCTAAACATAGCCCTAGCCCAAAACCTAACCCTAAACCTAACACTAGCCCTAGCCCTAGCCCTAGCACTAACCCTAACCCTAACCCAAGCACTAGACCTAGTACAAGCCCTAAAATTAACCCTAACCCTAACACAGCCCTAGCCCTAAACCTAACCCAAAACCTAACCCTAGCCCTAGCTCTAACCCTAACGCTAAACCTAACCCTAACCCTAAACATAGCCCTAACCAAAACCCTAACTATAACACTAAACTAAAACCTAGCACTAACCCTAACCTTAACCCTAACCCTACCCTAGCCCTAGCCCTAACCCTAACCTTAACATTAGCCCTAGCCCTAGCCATAGCCCTAGCACTAACCCTAACCCTAACACTGGCCCTAGCCCTAGGACTAACCCTAAGCCTAACCCTAATCCTAGCCCTAGCTCTAACCCTAACCCTAAACCGAAACCCAACCCTTACCCTAGCCGTAACCCAAACCCTAACCCTAACCCTAAACTTAAACCTAGCACTAACCCTAACCCTAACCCTAGCCTTAACCCTAACCCTAAACCTAGCAATAGGCCTAGACCTAACCCTAACCCTAAGCGTAACCTTAAACCTAGCACTAACACTAAACCTAACCCTAATCCTAACCCTAAACCTAACTCTAGCCCTAACACTAACCCTTGGCCTAACACTAACCCTAACCCTAGCCCTAGTTCAAGCCGTAGCCCTAACCCTAACCCTAACCCTAAACCTAGCCCTAGCCCTAGCCATAGTCCTAACCCTAACACTAAACCTAGCATTGGCCCTAGCCCTAGGCCTAACCCTAACCCTAACCCTAACCCTAGCCCTAATCATAACCCTAGCTCTAACCACAGCTCTAGCCCTGGACTTAACCCTAACCCTAAACCTAGCCCTAACCGTAACCATAGCCATAACCTTAAACCTAGCAAAAACCTAACCCTAAAACTAACCCTAGACCTATCCCTAGCCCTAACCGTAACCGTAACACTAGCCCTAGCCCTAGCCCTAGCACTAACCCTAACACTATCCATAGCCCTAGACCTAGTACAAGCCCTAAACCTAACCCTAACCCTAACCCAGCCCTAAACCTAACCCTAACCCTAAACCTAACCCTAGCCCTAGCTCTAACCCTAACCCTAAACCTAACCCTAGCCCTAACAAAAAACATAACTCTAACCTAAACTTAAAACTAGCAATAATCCTAAACCTAACCCTAGCCCTAGCCCTAGCCTTAAGGCTATCCTTAACACTAGCCCTAGCCCTAGCCCTAGCCCTAGCCCTAGCACTAACCCTAACCATAACCCTAGACCTAGACCTAGCACTAACCCTATACCTAACCCAACACATAACACTAACCCTAGCCCTAGCCCTAACCCTAACCCCAACCCTAGCCCTAACCTAACCCTAAACCGAAACCTAACCCTTACCCTAGCCCTAAACCAAACCCTAATGCTAGCCCTAACCTTAAACCTAGCACAAACCCTAAACCTAGCCTTGACCCTAACCCTAAACCTAGCCATAGGTTTAGACCTAATCCTAACCCTAACCATAATCTTAAACCCAGCACTACCCCTAACCCTACCCCTAATCCTATCCCTAACCCTAACCCTAACCCTAACCCTAGCCCTAAACCTAACCCTAGCCCTAACCCTAACCCTAACCTAAACCTAGCTCTAACCATAATCGTAACCCTAACCCTAGCCCTAGCTCTAACCCTAAAGCTAACACTAACCCTAGCCATAGCCTTAGCCGTATACCTAACCGTAACCCCAACCCTAGCCCTAACCCTAACCTTAAACATAGCCCTAGCACTAACCTTAACCCTATCCCTAACGCTAGCCCTAGCCCCAACAATAGACCTAAGCCTAACCCTAGCCCTAGCCCTAGCCCTAGCCCTAGCAGTAAACCTAAACCTAACTCTAACCCTAGCCATAACCCTATCCCGAAACCCAAACCTAGCCCCAGCCCTAGCCCTAGACCTAGCCCTAAACATAACCCTAGCCCTAGCCCTAAACCTAAACCTAACACTAGTCCTGGCCTTAACACCAACCCTAAACATAGCCCAAGCCCAAGACCTAGCCATACCCCTAACCCTAACACTAACCCTAGCCCTAACCCTAAACGTAACCCTAGCCAAAGCCATAGACCTAACCCTAAACCTAACCCTAGCACTAGCTATGGAACTAGACATAAACCTAACCATAACCCTAGCCCTAAATCTAATACTAGGCCTAGCCCAAACCCTAGCCCCAACCCTATCCTTAACCCTAACCCTCACCCTAACCCTAACACTAGCGCTAAACCTAGCCCTAAACCTAACCGTAACCATAACCCTAGCCCTAGCTCTAACCCTAAACCTAACACTAACCCTAGCCCTAGCCTTAGCCCTATACCTAACCCTAACCCCAACCCTAGCCCTAACCCTAACCCTAAACCTAATCCTAGCCCTAGCTCTAACCCTAACCCTAAACCTAACCGTAACCCTAGTCCTAGCTCTAACCTTAACCCTAACATTAACCCTAGACTTGCCTTAGACCTACCCTAACCCTAACCCTAGCCTTAGCTCTAGACATAGCCCTAACACTAAGCCTAGCCCTAGCTCTCAACCTAACACTAAACCGAAACCTAACCCTTACCCTAGAAGTAACCCAAAAAATAATCCTAACCCTAACCCTAGCCATAGGCCGAGCCCTAAACCTAACGCTAACCCTAGCCCTAGCCGTAATCCTATTCCTAATCCTAGCCCTAAACCTAGCCCTAGTCCTAGCCATAGCCCTAACCCTAAAAATAACTTTAACTCTAACCATAGCCCTAGACCGAACCCTAACCCTAGCCCTAAAGCTAATCCTAGCACTAACCCTAATCCTAAACATAAACCTAGACCTAGCCCTAGAACTAGCACTAACCCTAAACATAACCCTAGCCCTAGCCCTAACCCTAACCCTAACACTAGCCCTCACCCTTATCCTAAACTTAACCATGGCCCTAACCCTAACAATAGCCATAACCCTAACCCTGGCACTAACCCTAAACCTAACCCTAACCCTATCCATAGCCTTAACCATAGACCTAACCCTAAACCTAGCCCTAGCTCTAATCCTAACCCTAACCCTAACCCTAAACCTGACCTTAGCCCTAGCTCTAACCCTAACTGAAAACCGAAACTTTACCCTTACCCTAGCCCTAACCCAAACCCTAACCCTAACCCAACCTTAAACCTACACTAACTTAACCCTAGTCCTAACCCTAACCCTAACCCTAGACATAGGCCTAGACCTAACATTAACCCTACCCCTAGCCCTAGCCCTAATCTTATCCCTAATGCTAGCCCAAACCATAACCCTAAACCTAACCGTAGCCCTACCCATAACCCTAACCCTAACCTTAACTCTAGCACTAGCGCAAATTGTAGCTCTAACCCTAACCATAAGCCTAATCCTAGCACTCACCCAAACCCTAGCCCTAACACAAACCCTAACCCTAACTCAAACCTTAAACGTAGCACTACCTAACACTAGCCATAACCCTAACCCTAAAACTAGCCCTAACCGTAACCCTAACACTAGCCCTCGCCCTTATCCAAACCCTAACCCTAAACCTTATCCTAACACTAACCCTAGCCCTAAACCTACATCAAGCCCTAATCCTAACCCTGGCACTAACCCTAATCATAACCCTAACCATAGCTCTAGCCCTAACCCTAAAACTAACCCTAGTCCTAGCCCTAACAATAGACCTAACACTAGCCCTAGCCCTAGCCCTAGCACTAACTCTAACCCTAACCCTAGCCCTAGAGCTAGCCGTAAACCTAAACCTAACACTAGCCCTAATCATAACCCTATCCCTAAACGCAACCCTAGCCCCAGCCCTAGCCCTGGACCTAGCCCTAACCCTAACCCTAGCCCTAGCCCTAGCCCTAAACCTAAACCTAACCCTAGTCCTAGACATATCTCTAACCCTAACCCTAAACCTAGCCCTAGCCCTACCCATAGCCCTAACCCTAACCCTAACCCTCTTCTTAACACAAACAATAGTCCTAGCCATAACCCTAACCCTAGCCCTAACCTTAGACCTAACCCAAGCCCTAGTCCCTAGCCCTAGCCATAACCATAAACGTAACCCTAGATCCAGCCCTAAACATAACCCTAAACCTAGCCCTAGCCCTAGCCCTAGACCTAACCAATTTCCTAACCCTAGCCCTAGCACTAGGCATAGCTCTAACCCTATCCCTAACCCTAGCACTGACCCTACCCCTAACGCTAACCTTAGCCCTAACCCTAACCCTAGCCCTAGACCTACCCTAGCCCTAGCCCTAATCCTAACCCTAACACTAGCCCTCGCCCTTAACCTAAACCTAAACCTAGCCTTAACCAAAACACTAACCCTAACCCTAACCGTGGCCCTAAACCTAACACTAACACTAACGCTAGCCCTGACCATAGACCTAACTCTAACCCTGGCCCTAGCCCTAGCCCTAGCCCTAACCCTAACTGTAACCCTACATCCAGCACTAAAGCTAACCCTAAACCTAGACTTAGCCCTAGCCCTAACCAATTTCCTAACCCTAGCCTAGCACTAAGCATAGCCCTAACCCAATGCCTAACCTAGCCCTAACCCTACCCCTAACCCTAGCCCTAAACCTAACGCTAACCCTAACCCTAGCAATAGCCATAGCCCTAGCCCTAACCCTAACCCTAACACTAGCCCTCGCCCTTATCCTAACCCTAACCATAACCAAAACACTAGCCCTAACCCTAACCCCAGCACTAACCCTAACCCCGGCACTAACCCTAACCCTTACCCTAGCCCTAGCCCTAGCCCTAACCATAGACCTAATCCTAACCCTAGCCCTAGCCCTAGCCCTAGCCGTAAACCTAAACCTAACTCTAGCCCTAGCCATAACCCTATCCCTAACCACAACCCTAGGCCTAGCCCTAGCCCTAAACCTAAACCTAACCCTAGTCCTAGCCATAACCCTAACCCTAAACCTAGCCCTATCCCTAGCCCTAGCCATAGACCTAATCCTAACCCTAACCCTAGCCCTAACCCTAACCGTAACCCTAGCCAAAGCCCTAGAACTAACCCTAAACCTAACCCTAGCACTAACTATAGACCTAGACATAAACCTAACCCTAACCCTAGACCTAACCCTAATCCTAGGCCTAGCCCAAACCTTAGACCTAACCCTAACCCTAGCCCTAACACTAATCCTAGGCCTAGCCCAAACGCTAGCCCTAAGCCTATCCGTAACACTAGCCCTAACCCTAACCGTAACCCTAACACTAAACCTAAACCTAGCCCTAAACCTAACCATAACCCTAACACTAGCCCTAGCTCTAACCCTAAACCTAACCCTAACCCTAGCCCTAACCCTAACCCTGACCCTAGCAGTAGACCTAGCCATAGCTTTAACCATAACCCTAACCGTAGCCCTAACCCTAACCTTAGCACTAACTAAACCCTAGCACTAACCCTAACCCTAGCACTAACCCTAACCCTAGCTAGCCATAACCCTAACCCTAACCCTAATCCTAGCCCTAAACCTATTCCTAGCCCTAGCCATAACCGTAGCCCTAACCCTAAACCTAACCCTAATAGTAACCCTAGCCCTAGCCCTAGCCATAAACCTAACACTAACCCTAAACATAGCCCTAACCCTAACCCTAACACTAGCCCTAGCCGTAGCCGTAGCCCTAAACCTAAACCTAATCCTAGCCCTAGCTCTAACACTAACACTAACCGTAAACCTAACCCTAGCCCTAGTCTTAGCCCTATAACTAACCCTAACCCCAACCCTAGCCCTAACATTAACCCTAACCCTAGCCCTAGCCCTGAACATAACCCTAACGCTAACCCTAGCCCTAGCCCTAAACATAACATTAACCCTAGCCCTAACCCTAACCCTAGGCCTTAGCATAAACCTAGCACTAACCCAACCCTACCCCTAAACCTAGCACTAACCCTAAAGCTAATCATAACCCTAACCTTAGCCCTAACCCTAACCTTAACCCTAGGGCTAACCCTAACTCTAATTGAAACCCTAACACTAACCCTAATCCTAACCCTAGGCCTAGACCTAATCCTAACACTAACCTAACACTAAACCTATCCCTAGACATAACCTTAACCCTAACCCTAACCTTAACCCTAACAATAGCACTAGCCCTAAACCTAACCCAAACCCTATCCCTAGTCCTAGCCATAGCCCTGACCCTAACCCTAACCTTAACCCTAACCATAGCCCTAGCCCTAGTCTTAGACCTATAAGTAACCCTAACCCCAACCCTAACCCTAACCCCAACACCATCCCAAACCCCAACCCAAACCCTAAACCTAAACCTAACACTACCCCTAGCCATAGCCCTAACCCTAAACCTAACAGTTACCTAAACCCCTCACCATAGCCCTACCACTAGCATTAGACCTATAAGTAACCCTAACTCCAAACCTAACCCTAACCCCAACCTCAACCCAAACCCTAACCCTAAACCTAACCCTAGCCCTAGCCCTAACCCTAACCATAGGCCTAGACCTAATCTTAACTCTAGCCCTAAACCTAACCGTAATCCTAGTCCTAGCCTTACCACTATACCTAACCCTAACCCCACCCTAGCCCTAAACCTAACCCTAACACTAGCCCTAACCGAACCCTAACCCTAGCCCTAGCACTAGACGTAGCCCTAACCCTAAACATAACCTTAGCCCTAACACTAAGCCTTGCCCAAACATTAACCGTAACCCTAGCCCGAACCCTAGCCCGAAACCTAAACCTAACAATAGCCCTAGCCCTAGCCCTAGCCCTAGCATTAACCCTAACCCAAACCCTAGTCCTAGACCTAGCACTAACAATAACCGAAACCCTAGCCAAGCCCTAACCCCAAACCTAAACCTAGTCCTAGACCTAGGACTAACCCTAACCCTCACCCAAACCCTAAACCTAAAACTAACCCTAGCCCTAGCTCTAACCCTAACCCTAACACTAACCCTAACCCTAACCCTAACACTAAACCTAACCCTAACCCTAACCCTAGCCCTAACGCAAACCCTAACCCAAACCCTAACCTTAAACCTAGCACTAACCATAACCCTAACCCTAACCTTAGCATTAACCCTGACCCTAACCCTAACCATAGCCCTTGCCCTAAACCTAAACCTAACCCTAGCCCTAGCCCTAATCCTAATCCTAACCCTAGCCCTAACCATAACCATAACCATAGCCCTAGCCCTAGCTTTAGCCCTATACGTAGCCCTAACCCCAACCCTAACTCTAACCCCAAACCCAAATCTATTCCTAACCCTAACGATAACCCTAGCCCTAACCCTAACTCTAACCCTAAACCTAGCTCTAGCCCTAACCCTAAGTCTAACCTTAATCCTAACCCTAGGCATAGCCCTAGCTCTAGCCCTAACCCCAACCCTAACCCTAACCCTAGCCCTAGCCCAAACCTTAACGCAGCCCTAACCCTAACCCTAAAACCAGCCCTAACACTAACTGTAAACCTAACCCTAGCCCTAACCCTAACCAAAACCCTAATCCTAGGACTAGACCTAATCCTAACACTAACCCTAACACCAAAGCTAGACATACGCGTAAACCTAACCCTATCATTAACCCTAACCATAGCCCTTGCCCAAACCCTAACACTAACCCTAGCCCTAGACCTAGCCCTAGCCCAAACTCTAAACCTAACCCTAACCTTAACCCTAACCATAGCACTAGCACTAGCCTAAGCCCTATACGTAACCCAAACCCCAACACCAACCCTATCCCTAACCCTAAACCTAGCCCTAAACCTAACCCTAAACCTAGCCCTAGCTCTAATCCTAACCCTAAGCCCTAGTCCTAGACTTAGCACTACACCTAAACCTAACCCCAACCCAAGCCCTAATCCTAACCCTAAACCTAGCACTAGCCCTAGCCCTAGCCCTAGCCCTAACACTAACACTAGCTCTAAACTTAAAATTACCACTAACCCTACCCCTAGCCCTAACCCTAAGTCTAACAATAAACCTATCCCTAACCCTAACCCTAGCACTAGGCCTAGACCGAATCCTAACCCTAACCAAAAGCCTAGCCCTAGCCCTAGCCTTAACTCTAACCCTAACGTTAAACCAAACAATAACCCTAGCCCTAACCCTAAACCTAAACCTAGCCCTAGCTCTAGCCATAGCCCAAAACCTACCCTAACCTTAGCCCTAGCTCTAACTCTAACCTTAACACTAGCCCAAGCCTTACCCCTATACCTAACCCAAAACCTAGCCCTAACCCTAACCCTAAACCTAGCCCGAGTCCTAGCCATAGCCCTAACCCTAAGCCTAACTCTAACCTTAACACTAACCATAGCCCTAGCCCTAGCTTTAGCCCTTTACGTAACCCTAACACCAACCCTAACACTGACCCCAACCCCAACCCTAATACTATCCCTAAACCTAGCCTTAGACCTAAACCTAACCCTAACCCTAGCCCTAGCACTAACCCTAAAACTAAACCTAACCCTACACCCTAGCATTAGCCCTATACCTAAGCCTAACCCCAACAATAGCCCTAACCCTAACCCTAACCGTAACACGAAACCTAGCACTAACCCTAACCTTAACCATAAACCCAATCCTACTCCTAACCCTAGCCCTAACCCTAACCCTAGCCCTAACCCTAACTCTAAACCTAACCCTAGCCCTAACCCTAACCCTAACCCTAGGCCTAGACCTAATCCTAACCCTAACCAAACCCTAACCCTAGCCCTAGCCTTAACCCTAAACTTAACCCTAAAAATATACCTAGCCCTAACGCTAACCCTAACCCTAGCCCTAGCCCTAGCCATAGCCCTAAACCTAATCCTAACCCTAACCATAACACTAACCGTAGCCCTAGCCCTAGCCTCAGCCCAATACGTAAACCTAACCCCAAACCTAAACCTAAACCCAACCCCAACACTAACCCTAAATCTAACCCTAACCCTAGCCCCAGCCCTAAACCTAAGTATAACCCTAACCCTAGCCCTAGCTCTAACCCTAACCCTAACCCAATCCTAAATATAGCCTTAGCCATATTCCTAACCCTAAACAAACCCTATCCCTAACCCTAACTCTAACCCTAAGCCTAGACCAAATCCTAACCCTAACACTAACCCTAACCCTAGCCCTAGACTTAACGCTAAAACTAACCCTAACTTTAACCCTAACCATATCCCTAGCCCTAACCCTTACCCAAAATTAACCCTAGCCCTAGCCATAGCACTAACCCTAACCCTAAACCTAACCTTAAACCTAAACATAGCTCTAGCCCTAGCCTTAGCCCATACAAAACCCTAAGGGCAACCCTAACACTAACCCCAACCCCAACCCTAAACCTAACCCTAAACATAACCCTAGCCCAAGCCCTAACCCTAACCCTAACCCTAGCCCTAACCATAGCCCTAGCCCTATCCCTGAACCTAAACCTAACCCTAATCCTAGCCCCAGCCTAAGCCGTAGCACAAACCCTAACCCTAACTCTAGCCCTGACCCTAACCCTAAACATAGCCCTAAACCTAACTCTAACCCTAACACTAGCCCTAACCCTAACCCTAACCCTAGGCCTTGACCTAATCCTAACCCTAACCCTAACCCTAACCCTAGCCCTAGCCCTAAATCTAACCCTAACCTTAACCCTAACCAAAGCCCTATAACAAACAATAACCCTAATCCTAGCCCTAGCCATAGCCATAGCCCTAACTCTAACCCTAAACCTAACCTGAAGACGAACCATAGACCTAGCCCTAGCTTTAGCCCTCTGCATAATCCTGAGCCCAACCCTAACACTAACCCCACTCCAACTCAAAACCTAACCCTAAACCTAACATTAAATCTAACCCTAACCGTAGCCCTAGCCCTAACCCTAACCTAAGACTAACCCTAGCCCTAGCTCTAACCCTAAAGCTAACACTAGACCTAGCTTAGCCCTACCCAAACCTAACCACAACCCCAGCCCTACCCTAACACTAAATCTAGCCCTAGCCCTAACCCTAACCATAACCTTAGTCCTAAACCTAAACATAACCCTAACCCTAACCCTAGCCCTAGGCCTACACCTAATCCTAACCCTAACCCTAAACCTAACCCTAGCACTAGCCATAACCCTAACCCTAGGCCTAGACCTAATCCTAACCCTAACCCTAAACTTAACCCTAACCCTAGCCCTAGCCTTAGCCCTATACCTAACCCTAAACCCAACCATAGCCCTAAACCTAACCCTAACACTAGCCCTAACCCCAACCAAACCCTATCCCTAGATGTAGCCCTAACACTAACCCTAACCTTAGCCCTAACACTAACCCTAGCACAAACCCTAACCCTAGCCCTAGCCCTAAACCTAACCTTACACTAGCCCTAGCTCTAGCCCTAGCACTAACTCTAACCGAAACCCTAGTCCTAGATCTAGCACTAACTCTAACAAAACCGTAGCCCTAGCCATAACCCTAACCATAACACTACACCTAAGACTAACCCTAGCCCTAAACCTAACCCTAACCCAAGCCCTAGCCATAGCCCTGACCATAACCCTAACCCTAGCCCTAACGCTAATCCTAGCCTTAGCTCTAACCTAGCCCTAACCCTAAACCAAACCTAGACCTAGCCATAGCCCTAACCCTAACCCTAACCCTAGCCCTAGCCTTAACTCTAAACCTAACCGTAGCACTAACCCTAGACCTAGCCATAGCCCTAACCCTAAACCTAACACTAACCTTAACCCTCACCAAACCCTAGCACTAGCCTTAGCCCTATATTTAACCCTAACCACAACCCGAAACCTAATCCCAACCGCAACCCTAACCCTAACACTAACCCTAGCCCTAGCACTAACCCTAACACTAACCCTAACCCTAGCCCTACACGTAGCAGTAACACTAACCCTAACTCTAACCCTAGCCCTAGCTCTAACCCTAACCATAACACTAAACCTAAGACTAACCCTAGCCCTAAACCTAAACCAAAACCAGCCCTAGCCATAGCCATAGCCCTAGCCCTAACCCTAATGTTAAACCTAGCCCTAGCCATTGCCATAGCCCTAACCCTAACCCTAAACCTAGCCCTAACCCTAGACCTAGCCCTAGCTGTAGCCCTAACCCTAACCCTAACCCTAGGCCTAGACCGAATCCTAACCCTAACCCTAACCTTAACCCTAAACCTAGCCCTAGCCATAGCGCTAACTCTAACCCTACCCTAACCTTAACCCTAACCATAGAACTAGCCATAGCCTAGACCTATATGTAACCCTAACACCGACCCTAATCCTAAACCCAACCACAAACCTAACCCTAACCCTAACCCTAAACCTAACCCTAGCCCTAGCCCTAACGCTAACCCTAACCCTAGCCCTATTCCTAACCCTAACCCTAACCTAGCCCTAAACATAACCATAGCATTAACCGAACCCAAGCCCTAACCCAAACCCTAGCACTAACCCTAACCCTAGACCTAGCCATAACCCTAACCTTAAACCTAGCCCTAACCCTAATACTAGCCCTAGCCCAAACACTAGCCCTAAACCTAACCCTAACCCTAACCCTAGCCATAGCCATAGCCCACGCGGCAGCCCTAACCCTAACCCTAACCCTAAACCTAACCTTAACCCTAACCCTAACACTAACCCTAGCCCTAAACCTAAACCTAACCCTAACCCTAGCCCTAGCCCTAAACCTAACACTAAACCTAAGACTAGGGCTAGACCTAATTCTAACCCTAAACGTAACACTAACCCTAAAAACTAACCCTAACATTAACCTTAAACAAGTCCTAGCCCTAGACTTAGCCTTTACATAACCCTAAACCAAAACCTAACCCTAACCCCAACCACAACCCTAACACTAACCCTAACCCTAAACCTAGCCCTTGCCCTAACCCTAAACCTAATCTAAGCCATAGCTTTAACCCTAACCCTAACCTAACCCTAACCCTAACCCTAGCCTTAGACCTAAACGTATCCCTAACACTAGCCCTAGCTCTAACCCTAACCCTAACCCTAACCCTAAACCTAACACTAGCCCTAGCTTTAACCCTAAACCTAACCCTAACCTTAACCATAACCGTAACCCTAGACCTAACCTTAGCCCTAGACGTAACCCTAACCCCAAGCTTAACACTAACCGAAACCCCAAACCAAACCCAAACCCTAATCCTAACCCCAGCCCAAGTCCTAAACCTAACCCTAGCCCTAGCTCTAACCCTAACGCTTAACCTAACCCTAGACCTAGCCATAGCCCTAACCCTATCCCTAACCCTAAACTTCATCCTACGCATAGTCCTAGCCCTAGCTTTAGCCCTATACATAACCCTAAACCCAACCCTAACCCTAACCCCAACCCTAACCCTAACACTAACCCTAAACCTAACCCTAGACCTAATCCTAGCACAAACCCTAACCGTAAACATAACCCTAACCCTAGCCCTAGCCCTAACCCTAACTCTAACCCTAACACTAGCCCTAGCCCTAGCACTAACCCCAAACCTAACCCTAGCACTAGACCTAGCACTAACCCTAACCCTAACATAAGGCCAGCCCTAGCCCTAACCCTAAACCTAAACCTAAACCTAGTTCTAGCTCTAACCCTAAACATAACACTAACCCTAACCTTAAACCTAGCGCTAACAATAAGCCTAACCCTAACCGTAACCCTAACCCTATCCATAGCACTAGACCTAAACCTAACCCTAACCCTAGCCCTAGCCCTAATTCTAACCCAAACCCTAGCCCTAGCCCTAACCCTAACCCTAACCCTAGACCTAGCACAAGCCATAGTCCTAACCCTAAACCTAACCAGCCATAACCCTAACCATAGCTCTAACCCTAACCCTAACCCTAACCCTAACCCTAGCCCTAGCCCTAACCCTAACCCTAACCCTAGCCCTAGCCCTAACCCTAACCCTAACCCTAACCCTAACCCTAACCCTAACCCTAACCCTAGACATGCACTAGCCATAGCCATAGTCCTAACTCCTACCCTAAATCTAACCCTAACCCTAGGCCAAGCCATAGTCTTAACTCTAAACCAAACATTAACCTTTAGCTCTATACCTAAGCCTAACCCCAACCCTATACCTAACTCCAACCCCAAAACTATCGCTCACCCTAACCCTAACCCTAGCCCTAACCCTAACTCTAACCCTAACACTAGCCCTAACCCTAACTCAAACCATAGTCCTAGACCAAGCACTAACCCTCACCCTCACCCTAACCCTAGCCCTAGCCATTACCCTAACCCTAAACATAATGCTAACCCCTGCCCTAGCTGAAGCCCTAACCCTAAACCTAACCCTAGCTCTTACCCGAACCCTAACCCTAAACCTAGCCCCAGCCATAGCCCAAGCTCTAGCCCTAACACCAACCCTAACCATAACCCCAGCCCTAGTCCTAGCTGTAGCCCTAACACTAATCCTAACCCTAGCCATAACCCTAACCATAACTCTAGCCCTAACCCTAACCATAACTCCAGCCCTAACCCTAACTCTAACCCTAACCCTAGCCCACCCTAACCATAGCCCTAGCCCTAGCCTTAGCCCTATATGTAACCCTAACTCCAACCCTAACCATAACCCCAACACCAACCCTAACACTAACCGTAACCCTAGCCCTAGCAATAACCCTAACCATAACCCCTAGTCCTAGGCTTAGAACTATAGCTAAACCTAGCCCCAACCCTAGCCCCAACCTAAACCTAACCCTAGCCCTAGCCCTAATCCTAACCCTAAACCTAACCCTAGACCTAGCCTTAATCTTAAGCCTAACCCTATCCCTAACCCTAACCCTATCCCTATCCTTAAACCTACCACTAACCCTACTCCTAGCCCTAACCCTAAGTCTAACCCTAAGTCTAACCCTAAACCTAGGCCTAGACCTAATCCTAACCCTAACCCTAACCCTAGCCCTAGCCTTAACCCTAACCCTAACCTTAACCTTAAACCTAACCATAGCCCAAGGCCTAAACCTAAACGTAACCGTAGCACTAGACCTAGCCCTAGCCATATCCCTAACCCTAAACCTAACACTAACCTTAACCCTAACCATAGACCTAGCACTAACCTTAGCCCTATACGTAACCCTAACCACAACCCGAACCCTAATCCCAACCCTAACTTATCCCTAACCATAACCCTAACCCTAGCCCTAACCCTAGCCCTGAACATAAGCCTAGCTCTAAGCCTAAACCTAACACTAACCCTAAGCCTAACAAAACCTTAACACTAACCATACCCCTACCCTAACCCTAAGGTTAACTCTAGCCATAGCCAATGCCATAGCCCTAACCCTAAACCTAAACCTAGCCCAAATCTAGCCCTAGCCCTAGCCGTAGCCCTAACCCTAACCCTAACCCTAGGCCTAGACCTAATCCTAACCCTAACCCTGAACTTAACCCTAGCCCTAGGCGTACACCTAACCCTAACACTAACCCTAACCCTAGCCCTAAGACTAACCCAACCCTAGTCCTAGACCTAGCACTAACCATAACCCTAACCCTAACCCTAACAGAAGCCCTAACCCTAACCCTAACCATAGCTCTAGCACTAACCCTAACCCTAATCCTAGCACTAGCCATAGCCCTAGATCTAGCCCTTACCCCAATCCTAACCCTAAACCTAGCCCTAGCCCTAGCCGTAGCCATAACACTAACCCTAAACGTAGCCCTAACCCTAATCCTCAACCCAGGCCTAACCCAAACACAAACCATAACCCTAGACCTAACCCTAACCCTAACCCTAGGCCTAGACATAATCCTAACCCTAACCCTAACCCTAACCCTAACCCCAACCCTAGACCTAGGCGTAAACCTAACCCTAACCTTAACCCTAACCATAGCCCTAGCCCAAACCCTAACACTAACCCTAGTCCTAGACCTAGCCATAGACCTAACCATAACCCTAAACCTAACCTTAACCCTAACCATAGCTCTAGCACTCGCCTTAGCCCAATACGTAACCCTAACCACAACCCTACGCTAACCCCAACCCGAAACGTAACCCAAACATAACCCTAGGCCTAACCCTAACCCTAACCCTAGCCCTAGCTCTATCCCTAACCCTAATCCCTAGGCCTAGACTTAGCACTATACCTAAACCTAACCCCAACCCTAGCCCTAACCCTAACCCTAACCCTATACCTAGCCCTAAACCTAACCCTAACACTAACACTAGCCCTACCCTAATCCTAACGCTAACCCTAGCCCTAACCCTAACCCTAGTCCTAACCTTAAACTTAGCACTAAGCCTAACCCTAGCCCTAACCTTAAGTCTAACCCTAAAACTAGCCCTAGCCCTAAACCTAACCCTAACCCTAACCCTAGGCCTAGACCTAATCCTAACCCTAAACCTAACCAAAACCCTAACCCCAACCCTACACCTAGGCGTAAACATAAACCTAACCTTAACTCTAAAAATAGCCCTAGCCTTAGCCATATACCTAACCCTAAACACAACCCTAGCCCTAACCCTAACGCTAAACCTAGCCCTAAACCTAACCTTAACACTAACCCTAGCCCTAAGCCCTAATCCTAACCCTAACCCTAGCCCAAAGCCTAACCCTAGCCCTTAACTTAAACCTAGCACTAACCCTAACCCTAACCCTAGCCCTAGCTCTAACATTAGCCCTAGCCCTAGCCATAGCACTAACCCTAACCCTAACCCTATCCTTAACCCTAAAAATAGCCCTAGACCTAGCCTTAGCCCTATACATAACCCTAACCACAACCTTAGCCCTAACCCCAACCCAAAGCCTCACACTAACCCTAACGCTAGCCCTAGCCCTAAACCTAGACCTAGAGCAAACCCTAAACACAACCCTAACCCTAGTCCTAGACCTAGCACTAACCCTAACACTAACCCTAACCCTAACCCCAGCCCTAGCCCTAACCCTAACCCTAACCTTAGCCATAGTTTTAACCCTAACCCTAACCCTAATCCTAGCCTTAGACATAAACGTAACCCTAACAATAGAACTAACTCTAACCCTAACCCTAACCCTAACCCTAGCACTAGCCTTAGCCCTAAACCTAACCCTAACAATAGCCCTAGCCATTACCATACCACTAACCCTAACCCTAACCCTAATCTTAACCATAAACATAGCCCTAGCCCTAGACTTAGCCCTATACATAACCCTAACCACAACCCTAACCCTAACCCCAACCCCAACTCTAACCCCATCCCCAACCCTCACACTAACCCTAACCCTAGCCCTAACCCTAACCCTAACCCTAAACCTAGACCTAGAGCAAACCCTAAACATAACCCTAACCCTAGCCCTAGACCTAGCACTAACCCTAACACTAACCCTAACCCTAACCCCAGCCCTAGCCCTAACCCTAACCCAAAATCTAACCTAGCCCTAGCCGTTGCCCTAGCCCTAGCCCTAACCCTAATATTAACCCTAGCCCTAGCCCTAATCATAGCCCTAATCCTAACCCTAAACCTAGCCCTAAACCTAACCCTAAACCCAGCCCTAGCCCTAGCCCTAATCCTAACCCTAAACCTAGCCCTAAACCTAACCCTAAACCCCGCCCTAGCACTAGCCCTAGCCATAGACCTAACCTTAAACCTAACCCTAAATTTAACCCTAGCCATAGATCTATCCCTAGCTTTAGCCCTTTACGTAACCCTAAACCCAACACTAACCCTAACCCCAACAACAACGCTAACATTAATCCTAACCCTAAACCTAGCCCTAGCCCTAAGCTAACCCTAAACTTAGCCATAGCTTTAACCCTAACACTAACCCTAACCCTAGCCTTTGACCTAAAAGTAACTCTAACACTAGCCCTAGCCCTAACCCTAACCCTAACCCTAGCCCTAGCCCTAGCCATAGGCCTATACATAACACTAACCCCAACCCTAGCCCTAACCCAAACCCTAAACCTAGCCCTAAACCTAACCCTAAAACTAACCTAAGCCCTAGCCCTAAACCGAACCCTAACTCTAGCCCTAACCCTAACCATAGCCTTAAACTTAAACCTAGCAATAACCCTAACCATAACTCTAACCCTAACCCTAGCCTTAACCCTAAACCTAACCCTAACCCTAACACTAGCCATAACCCCAACCCTAATCCTAGCCATAGCCCTAAACCTAAACCTAACCATAGCCCTAACCCAAACCCTAATCCTATGCCTAGACCTAATCCTAACCCTAACAAAAAACCTAAACCTAACCCTATGCCTAGCCCTAAACCTAACCCTAACCCTAACACTAGCCCTAGCCCTAAACCTAAACCTAAATCAAGCCCTAACAATAACCCTAGTCCTAACCTTCAACTAAGCACTAAGCCTAACCCTAAGTCTAACCCTAAACCTAGACCTAACCCTAACCCTAACCCTAACCCTAACCCAAACCTGAGGCCTAGACCTAATCCTAACCCTAACCCAAACCCTAACCCTAGCCCTAGCCTTAAACCTAACCCTAACCCACCTTAAACCTAACCATAGCTCTAGCCCTAACGCTAAAACTAAACCTAGCCATAGCTCTAACCATAGCCCTAACCCTAAACCTAACCCTAGCCCTAACCTTAATCCTAGCCCTAGCCCTAACCCTAGCACTAACGCAAAACCTAACCTAGACCTAGCCATAGCCCTAGCCCTAGCCCTAACCCTAATATTAACCCTAGCCCTAGCCCTAGCCATAGCTCTAACCCTAACCCTAAACCTAGCCCTAACCCTAACCCTAACCACAGCCCCAGCCCTAGCCCTAGAAATAGCCCTAACCCTAACCCTGACCCTAGCACTAGCTGTAACACTAACACTAACCCTAAACCGAACCATAGCCCTAGCCTTAGGCCTATACTTAACCCTAACCCCAGCCCTAGTCCTAACCCTAACCCTAACCCTAGCCCTAGCCCTAACAATAGCCCTAACCACAAACATAGCACTAACCCTAACCCTAACCCTAACACTAAACTTATTCTTAACCCTAAACATAACCGTAACCCTAAAACTAACCCTAGTCCTAACCCTAAATGTAACCCAAACCCTAGCCCTAACCCTAACCCTAACCCTAGGCCTAGACCTAATACTAACCGTAAACCTAACACTAACACTAACAATACCATAGCCCTAACCTTAACCCTAACCTTAACCTAACATACCACTAGCGATAACCCTAACTCTAAGCCTAGCCCTAGTGCTAGCCATAGCCCTAACCTTAACCCTAACCCTAACCTTAGCCCTGACCATAGCCCTAGCCCAAGCTTTAGCCCTTTACATAACCCTAAACCGAAACCTATTCCTAACTCCAAACCCAACCCTAACACAAACCCTAACCCTAAACCTAGCCCTAGCCCTAACCCTAATCCTAACCTTAGCCATAGCTTTAACCCTAACCCTAACCCTAACCTAGATTCAGACCTAAATGTAACCCTAACACTAGCCCTAGCTCTAACCCTAAACCTAACCCTAACCCTAAACCTTACCCTAGCCCTAGGCTTAGCCCTATACCCAACCCTAACATTAGCCCTAGCTCTAACACTAAACTTAACCCTAACCCTAGACCTAGCCTTAGCCCTGTACCTAACCCTAGCCCGAAACCTAGCCCTAAACCTAACCCTAAACCTAACCCTAAACCTAACCCTAACACTAACCCTAGCCCTACGCCTAATCCTAACCCTAACCTAAGCCCTAACCCTAACCCTAGCCCTACTTAAATCTAGCACTAAACCAAACCCTAACCCTAAACCTAGCCCTAGCCCTAACCCTAACCCTAACACTAACCCTAGCACTAACCCTAACCCTAGCCCTAACCCTAACTCTAACTCTAACCCTAGCCCTAACCCTAACCCTAACCCTAACGCTAACCCTAGGCCTAGACCTAATCCTAATCCTAACACAATCCTAACCCTAACCTTGGCCTTAACCCTAAACTTAACCCTAAACCTAACCCTAGCCATAGCCCTAACCCTAGCCCTAACGCTAACCATAAGCCTAAACCACCCTTAACACTAACCGTAGCCCTAGCCCTAGCCTTAGACCAAAACGTAACTCTAAACAAAACACTAACCCTAAACCCAACCACAACCCTAACCCTAACCGTAACCCTAACCCTAGCCCCAGCCCTAACCCTAACCCTAACCCTAGCCCTAGCTCTAACCCTAACCCTAGCTATAGCCTTAGCCCTATACCTAACCCTAACCCAACCAGAGCCTAACCCTAACCCTTACCCTAGGCCTAGACCTAATCCTAACCCTAACACTAACCCTAACCCTAGCGCTAGCCTGAACACTAAAACTAACCCTAACCTTAAACCTAATCATAGCCCTAGCCCTAACCCTAACCCTAACCCTAACCCCAGTCCTAACCCTAACCCTAACCCTAGCCCTAGCTCTAACCCTAACCCTAACACAATAACTAGCCCTAGCCTTAGCCCTATACATAACCATAACCACAACACTAACCCTAACCCAAACCCCAACCCTCACCCTAACCCTAACCCTAACCCTAGCCCTAGCCCTAACCCTAACCCTAAACCTAGACCTAGAGCAAAACTAAACCTAACACTAACCCTAGCCCTAGACCTAGCACTAACCCTAACACTAACCCTAACCCTAACGCCAGCCCTAGCCCTAACCCTAACCCAAAACCTAACCTGGCCCTAGCCATACCAGTAGCCCTAGCCCTAACCCTAATATTGACTCCAGCCCTAGACCTAGCCCTAGCCATAGCCCTAATCCTAACCCTAAAACTAGCCTTAAAACTAACCCTAACCCCAGCCCTAGCCCTAGCCCTAGCCATAGCCCTAACCTTAACCCTAACCCTAACCTTAACCCTAACCATAGCCCTAGCCCAAGCTTTAGACCTTTACGTAACCCTAAACCCAACACTAACCCTAACCCCAACAAAAACGTTAACACTAATCCTAACAATAAACCTAGCCCTAGCCCTAACCCTAACCATAACCTTAGCCATAGTTTGACCCTACCCCTAACCCTAGCATTAGACCTAAATGTAACCCTAACACTAGCCCTAGCTCTAACACTAACCCTAACCCTAACCCTAACCCTAGCCTTAGCCCTATACCTAACCCTAACATTAGCCCTTGCTCTAACCCTAACCTTAACCCTAAACCTAGCCCTAGCCTTAGCCCTATACCTAACACTAACCCCAACACTAGCACTAACCCTAACCCTAAACCTAAACATAACCCTAACCCTAAAACTAACCAGAGCCCTAGCCCTAATCCTAAACCTAACCCTAGCCCTAACCCTAACCCTAGGCCTAAACTTAAACCTAGCACTAACCCTAACCCTAACTCTAACCCTAAATCTAGCCTTAACCCTAACCCTAAGCCTAACCCTAACCCTAGCCCTAACCCCAACCCTAATCCTAGCCCTAACCCTAAACCTAACCCTAACACTAACCGTAATCCTAAGCCTAGACCTAATCCTAAACCTATCACAAAACCTAACCCTAGCCCTAGCCTTAACCCTAAACTTAACCCTAACCCTAGTCCTAGCCCTAGCCCTAGCCATAGCAATAGCCCTAACCCTAACCCTAACCCTAACCCTAACCATAAGCCTAACCCAACCTTAACACTAACCATAACCCTAGCCCTAGCCTTAGCCCAACACGTAACCCTAAACCCAATCCTAAACCTAAACCCACCACAACCCTAACCCTAACCGTAACCCTAACCATAGCCCCAGCCCTAAACCTAACCCTAACGCTAGCCCTGGTTCTAACCCTAACCCTAGCTCTAGCCTTAGCCCTATACCTAACCCTAACACAACCAGAGCCTAACCCTAAACTTTACCCTAAGCCTAGACCTACTAATCCTAAACCTAACCCTAACCCTAACCCGAGCCCTAGCCTTAACCCTAAAACTAACCCTAACCTTAACCCTAACCATAGCCCTAGCCCTAAACCTAAACCTAACATTAGCCCTAGCCCAAGCCATAGCACTAACCCTAACCCTAACCCTAACCTAAACCTAAACATAGCCTTTGCCAAAGCCTTAGCCCTATAATAAACCTAACCACAACCCTAACCCTAACCCCAATCCCAACCATCACCCTAACCATAACCCTAGCCCTAGCCGTAAACCTAACCCTAACCCTAGCCCTAAACTTAAACCTAGCACTAACCCTAACCCTAAACCTAGCCCTAACCCTAACCCTAACCCTAAACCTAACCCTAGCCCTAACCCTAACCCTAGCCCTAGCCCTAACCCTAACCCTAACCGTAGCACTAAACCTAAGCCTAACCCTAGACCAAGACCTAATACTAACCCTAATATAAAACCTAACCCTAGCCCTAGCCTCAATCCTAAACTTAACCCTAACCCTAGCCCTAGACCCAGCACTAACCCTAACACTAATCCTAACCATAACCCCAGCCCTAGCCCTAAACCTAACCGAAAACCTAACCTAGCCCTAGCCACAGCCCTAGCCCTAGCCGTAACCCTAATATTAACCCTGACCCTAGCCCTAGCCATAGCCCTAACCCAAACCCTAAACCTAGCCCTCACCCTAAATCTAACCCTAATCCCAGCCCTTGACCTAGCCATAGCCCTAACCCTAACCCTAACCCTAGCCCTAGCTCTAACCCTAACACTCTACCTAAACCTAACCCTAGTCCTAGTTAGCCCTATACCTAACCCAAACCCCAGCCCTAGCCCTAGCCCTAACCCTAACACTAACCGTAGCCCTAGCCCTAACAATAGCCCTAACCATAAACCTAGCACTAACCCTAACCCTAACCTTAACACTAACCTTATTCTTAACCCTAAACTGAACCATAACCCTAACCCTTACCCTAGCCCTAACCCTAACTCTAAAACTAGCCCCAGTCCTAGCCATAGCCCTAACCTTAACCCTAACCCTAACCTTAACCGTAACCATAGCCCTAGCCCTAGCCTTAGCCCATTACGTAACCCTAAACCCAACCCTAACCCTAACCCCAAACATAACCCTAACACGAATCCTAACCCCAAACCTAGCCCTAGCTCTTACCTTACCCTAACCTTAGCCATAGCTTTAACCCTAAACCTAACCCTAGCCTTAGACCTAAACTTAACCCTAACAAAGCCCTAGCTCTAAACCTAACCCTAACCCTAACACTAGCCCCAGCCTTAGCCCTGTACCTGACCCTAACCACAACCCTAGCCCTAACCCTAACCCAAAACCTAGCCCTAACACTAACCCTAACCCCAACCCTAACCCTATCCCCAACCCTAACCCTAACCCATGCCCTAACCCAAACCCTAGCCCTAACCCTAACTCTAACCCGAACCCTAGCCCTAAGCCTAACCCAAACCCTAGTCCTAGACCTAGCACTAAACATAACGCTAACCATAAACCTAGACTTAGCCCTAACACTAACCCTTAACCTAACCCTAAACCTAGCCCTAACCGAAGCTCTAACCCTAACCCTAACCCTAACCCTAGCTCTATCACTAACCCTAACCCTTTCCCTAGCCCTAGCCATAGCCCTAGATCTAGCCCTTACCCCAATCCTAACCCTAACCCTGACCCTAGCCCTAGCCATAGCCCTAACACTAACCCTAAACGTAGCCCTAACCCTAATCCTCAACCTAGGCCTAACCCAAACTCTAACTGTAAACCTAGACCTAACCCTAACCCTAACCCTAGGCCTAGACCTAATCCTAACCCTAACCCTAACCCTAACCCTAACCCTAACCCCAACCCTAGACGTAGGCGTAAACCTAACCCTAAACTTAACCCTAACCATAGCCCTAGCCCAAACCCTAACACTAACCCTAGTCCTAGACCTAGCCATAGCCCTAACCATAACCCTAACCCTAACCTTAACCCTAACCATAGCCCTAGCACTAGCCTTAGCCCTATACATAACCCTAAAAACAACCCTAAGCTAAGCCCAACCCCAAATGTAACCCAAACCTAACTCTAGGCCTAACCCAAACCCTAACCCTAACACTAGCCCTAGCTCTATCCCTAACCCTAACCCCTAGTCCTAGCCTTAGCACTATACCTAAACCTAACGACAACCCTATCCCTAACCCTCTCTAACCCTATGCCTAGCCCTAAACATAACCCTAACCCTAACACTAGCCCTAGCCCTAATCTTAACCCTAACCCTAGCCCTAACCCTAACCCTAGTCCTAAATTAAACTTAGCACTAAGCCTAACCCTAGCCCTAACACTAAGTCTAACCCTAAACCTAGCCCTAACCCTAACCCTAACCCTACCCGAGGCCTAGACCCAATCCTAACCCTAACCCAAACCCTAACCCTAGCCCTAGCCTTAAACCTAACCCTAACCCAACTTAAACAAAACCATAGCTCTAGCCCTAATGCTAACCCTGAACCAACCCATATATCTAGCCATAGCCCTAACCCTAACCCTAACCCTAGCCCTAAACCTAATCCTAGCCCTAGCCCTAACACTAGCACTAACACAAAACCAAACCTAGCCCTACCATAGCCCTAACCCTAACCCTAAACCTAGCAATAACCCTAACCCTAACCCCAGCCCTATCCCTAACCCTAGACATAGCCCTAACCCTAACCCTGACCCTAGCATTAGCTCTAACCCTAACAATAACCCTAAACCGAACCATAGCCCTAGCCTTAGCCCTATACCTAACCCTAACCCCAGCCCTAGCCCTAACCCTAACCCTAACCCTAGCCCTATCCCTAGCCCTAACAATAGCCCAAACCATAAACCTTGCACTAACCCTAACCCAAACCGTAACACTAAAATTATTCTTAACCCTAAATCTAACCGTAACCCTAACCATAACCCTAACCCTAGTCCTAACCAAAAATCTAACCCAAACCCTAGCCCTAACCCTAACCCTAACCCTAGGCCTAGACCTAATCCTAACCCTAAACCTAAAACTAACACTAACCCTACCATAGGCCTAACCCTAACCCTAACGTTAACCCTAACCTTAACCTAACCATACACTAGCCATAAACCTAACTCTAAACCTAGCCCTAGTCCTAGCCATAGCCCTAACCTTAATCCTAACCCTAACCTTAGCCCTAACCATAACCCAAGCCCTAGCTCTAGCCATTTACATAAACCTAAACCCAACCCTAACCCTAACCCCAACCACAACCCTAACACAAACCCTAACCCGAAACCTAGCCCTAGCCCTAACCCTAAGCCTAACCTTAGCCATAGCTTTAACCCAAACCCAACCCTAACCCTGGACTTACACCTAACCCTAACCCTAACACTAGCCCTAGCTCTAACCCTAACCCTAAACATAACCCTAGCCCTAGCCTTAGCCCTATACCTAACCCTAACATTAGCCCTAGCTCAAACTCTAACCTTAACCCTAACCCTAGCCCTAGCCTTAGCCCTATGCCTAACCCTAACCCCAGCCCTAGGCCTACCACTAACCCTAAACGTAGCCCTAACACTAACCCTAGCCCTAGCCCTAATCCTAACCCTAACCCTAGCCCTAACCCTAACATTAGCCCTAAACTTAAAACTAGCACTAACCCTAACCCTAACCCTAACCCTAGCCCTAACCCTAACCCTAACCCTAACCCTAACCCTAGCCCTATCCCTAACCCTAGCCATAACCCTAACTATAACTCTAACCCTAGCCCTAAACCTAACCCTAACACTAGGCATAGACCTAATCCTAACCCTAACACAAAACCTAACCCTAGCCCTAGCCTTAACTCTAAAATTAACCCTAACCCGAGCCCTAGCCCTAGCCATAGCCATAGCCCTAACACTAACCCGAACGCTAACCATAAGCCTAACCTAACTTTAACACTAACCATAGCCCTAGACCTAGCCTTAGCCAAACACGTAAACCCAAACACAACCCTATCCCTAAACCCAACCACAATCCTAACCCTAACAGTAACCCTTACCATACCCCATCCCTAACCCTAACCCTAACCTTGGTCCTAGCTCTAACCCTAACCCTAGCTCTAGCATTAGCCCTATACCTAACCCTAACCCAACCAGAGCCTAACCCTAAACCTTACCCTTGGCCTAGACCTAATCCTAACCCTAACACTAGCCCTACCCCTAGCCCTAGCCTTAACCCTAATACTAACCCTAACCTTAACCCTAATCATAGCCCTAGCCCTAACCCTAAACCTAACATTAGCCTTAGCCCTAGCCATAACACTAACACTAACCCTAAACCTAAATTTAACCCTAAACATAGCCCTAGCCCTACCCTTAGCCCTATATTACCCCTAACCACAATCCTAACCCTAACCCCAACAACAACCCTCACCGTAAGCCTAACACTAGCCCTAGCCCTAACACTAACCCTAAACCTAGACCTAGAGCAAACACTAAACCTAACACTAACCCTAGCCCTAGACCTAGCACTAACCCTAACACTAACCCTAACCCTAACTCCAGCCCTATCCCTAACCCTAACCCAAAATCTAACCTAGCCCTAGCCCTAGCCCTAGCCATAGCCATAACCCTAATAATAACCCTAGCCCTAGTACTAGCCATAGCCCTAACACTAACCCTAAACCTAGCCCTAGCCCAAACCCTAAACCCAGCCCTAGCCCTAGCCCTAGCCATAGCCCTAACCTTAACATTAACCCTAACATCAACCCTAACCATAGCCCAAGCCCTAGCTTTAGCCCTTTACGTAACCCTAAACCCAACCCTAACCCTAACCCCAAAAACAACACTAACACTAATCCTAACCCTAAACCTAGCCATATCCCTAACCCTAACCCTAACCCTAGCTCTAGCACTAACCCTAACCCTTAACCTAGCCTTAGCCATAGCCCTAGCTCTAGCCCTTACCCCAATCCTAATCCTAACCCTAGCCCTAACCCTAGCCGTAGCCCTAACACTAACCCTAACCCTAGCCCTAACCCTAACCCTAACCCAGTCCTAACCCTAACTCTAACCCTAAACCTAGCCCTAACCTTAACCCTAACCCTAGGCCTAGACCTAACCCTAACCCTAACCCTAAACCTAACCCTAACCCTAACCCTAACCCTAAACCTAGACATAGGCGTAAACCTAACCCTAACCTTAACCCTAAGCATAGACCTAACCCTAATCCTATCACTAACCCTAGTCCTAGACATAGCCATAGCCCTAACCCTACCATACCTTAACCCTAACCATAGCCCTAGCACTAGCCTTAGCCCTATACGTAACACTAAACACAACCCTACGCTAACAACAACCCCAAACGTAACCCAATCACTAACCCTAGGACTAAACCTAACCCAAACCCTAACACTAGTCCTGCCTCTATCCCTAACCCTAAACCCTAGTCCTAGCCTTTGCCCTATACCTAAACCTAACCCCAAACCTAGCCCTAACCCTAACCCTAACCCTATGCCTAGCCCTAAACCTAACCCTAACCCTAACACTAGCCTTAGCCCTAATCTTAACCCTAACCCTAGCCCTAACCCTAACCCTAGTTCTACCCTTAAACTTAGCACTAAGCCTAACCCAAGCCCTAACCCTAAGTCTAACCATAATCCTAGCCCTAACGCTAACCCTAACCCTAACCCTAACCCGAGGCTTAGACCTAATTCTAACCCTAAACCAAACACTAATCCTAGCCCTAGCCTTAAACCTAACCCTAACCCACCTTAAACCTAACCATAGTTCTAATCCTAATGCTAACCCTAAACCTAGCAATAGCTCTAGCCATAGCCCTAACCATAACACTAACCCTAGCCCTAACCCTAACTCTAACCCTAAACCTAGTCCTAACCCTAACCCAAACCCTATGCCTAGACCTAATCCTAACCCTAACACAAAACGTAACCCTAGCCCTAGCTTTAACCCTAAACTTAACCCTAACCCTAGCCCTAACCCTAGCCCTAGACATATCCAAACCCTAACCCTAACGCAAATCAAAAGCCTAACCCAATCTTAACACTAACCATAGCCCTAGCCCTAGCCTTAGCCAAACATGTAACCCTGAACCCAACCCGAACCCTAAACCCAACCACAACCCTAACCCTAACCATAACCCTAAACCTAGCCCCATCCCTAACCCTAACCCTAACCCTAGCCCTAACTCTAACCCTAACCCTAGCTCTAGCCTTAGCCCTATACCTAACCCTAACCCATCCAGAGCCTAACCCTAAACCTTACCCTAGGCCTAGACTTAATCCTAACCCTAACACTAACCCTAACCCTAGCCCTAGCCTTAACCCTAAAACTAACCCTAACCTTAACCCTAACCATAGCCTTAGCCCTAAACCTAACCCTAACATTAGCCCTAGCCCTAGCCATAGCACTAACCCTAACCCTAACCTTAACCCTAAACATAGCCCTAGCACTAGCCTTAGACCTATAATAACCCTAACCACAACCCTTACCCTAACCCCAACCCCAACCCTCAACCTAACCCTAACCCTAGCCCTAGCCATAACCCTAACCCTAAACCTAGACCTAGAGCAAACCCTAAACCTAACACTAACCCTAGCCCTAGACCTAGCACTAACCTTAACACTAGCCCTAACCCTAACCCCAGTCCTAGCCCTAACCCTAACCCAAAACCTAAACTAGCCCTAGCCATAGCCCTAAGCCTAACCCTAAACCTAGCTCTAACCCTAACCCTAACCCTAGCCCTAGCCCTAGCCATAGACCTAACCTTAACGTTAACCCTAACCTTAACCCTAAACGTAGCCCTAGCCCTACCTTTAGCCCTTTACATAAACCTAAACCCAACCCTAACCCTAACCCCAACAACAACGCTAACACTAATCCTAACCCTAAACCTAGCCCTAGCCCTAACCCTAAGCCTAATGTTCGCCATAGCTTTAACCCTAACCCTAACCCTACCCCTAGCCTTAGACCTAAATGTAACCCTAACACTAGCCCTAGCTCTAATACCTAACCCTAACCCTAAACCTAGCCCTAGCCTTAGCCCTATACCTAACCCTAACATTAACCCTAGCTCAAACCCTAACCTTAACCCTAACCCTAGCCCTAGCCTTAGCCCTATACCTAATCCTAACCCTAACCCTAGCCCTAACCCTAACCCTAAACCTAGCCCTAACCCTAACCCAAACACTAACCCTAGCCCTAGCACTAATCCTAACCCTAACCTTAGCCCTAACCCTAACCTTAGCATTAAACTTGAACCTAGCACTAACTCTAACCCTAACCCTAACCCTAACCCGAGTCCTAACCCTAACACTAACCCTAACCCGAAACCTAGCCCTAAACCTCACCCTAGCCCTAACCATAATCCTAACCCTAACCCTAACCCTAACACAAAACCTAACCCTAGCCCTAGCCTTAACCCTAAACTTAACCCTAACCCTAGCCCTAGCCCTAGCCCTAGCCCTAGCCATAGCCATAGCATTAACCCTAACCCTAACCATAAGCCTAACCCAACATTAACACTAACCATAGCACTAGCTCTTGCATTAGGCCACCACGTAACCCTAAACTAAACCATAACCCTAAACCCAACCACAACCCTAACCCTAACCGTAACCCTAACCCTAGCCCCAGCATTAACCCTAACCCTAACGCTAGCCCTGGTTCTAACCCTAACCCTAGCTCTAGTCTTAGCCCTATACCTAACCCTAACACAACCAGAGCCTAACCCTATACCTTAGCCTAGGCCTAGAACTAATGCTAACCCTAACATTAACCCTAACCCGAGCCCTAAACTTAACCCTAAAACTAACCCTAACCTTAACCCTAACCATAGCCCTAGCCCTAAACCTAACCCTAACATTAGCCCTAGTCCTAACCATAGCACTAACCCTAACCCTAACCCTAAACTTAACCCTAAACATTGCCCTAGCCCAAGCCTTAGCCCTATACATAAACCTAACCACAACCCTTACCCTAAAACCAACCCCAACCCTCACCTGAACCCTAACCCTAGCCCTAGCCGTAACACTAACCCTAACCCTAGCCCTAAACTTAAACCTAGCACTAACACTAACCCTAACCTTAGACCTAACCTTAACCATAACCATAACCCTAACCCTAGCCCTAACCCTAACCCTAGTCGTAACCCTAACCCGAAACCTAGCCCTAACCCTCACCCTAGCCCTAACCCTAACCCTAACCCTAAAATCAGGCCTAGACCTAATCCTAACCCTAACACAAAACCTAACGCTAGCCCTCGCCTTAACTCCAAACATAACCCTAACCCTAGCCCTAGCCCTAAACCCTAAACCTAGCCCTAACCCTAACCATAACCCTAGCCCTAACCCTAACACTAACCCTAGATCTAGACCTAAACCTACCCTAACACAAAACCTAACCCTAGCCAAAGCCTCAACCGTAAACGTAACCCTAACCCTAGCCCTAGACCTAGCACTAACCCTAACACTAACCCTAACCCTAACCCCAGCCCTAGCCATAACCCTAACCCAAAACCTAACCTAGCCCTAGCCATAGCCCTAGCCCTAGCCCTAACCCTAATATTAACCCTAGCCCTAGCCCTACCCATAGAGCTCACCCTAACCCTAAACCTAGCCCTAACCCTAAGCCTAACTCCAGCCCTAGCCCTAGCCATAGCCCTAACCCTAACCCTAACCCTAGCCCAAGCTCTAACCCTAACACTTACACTAAACATAACCCTAGTCCTAGCCTTAGCCCTATACCTAAACCTAACCCCAGCCCTAGCCCTAACCCTAAACTGAACCAGAAGCATAACCCAACCTTAACACTAACCATAGACCTAGCCCTAGCCTTAGCCCAACATGTAACCCTAAACTCAACCCTAACCCTAAACCCAACCACAACCCTAACCCTAACCATAACCCTAAACCTAGCCCCATCCCTAACCCTAACCCTAATCCTAGCCCTAGTCTAACCCTAAACCGAGCTCTAGCCTTAGCCCTATACCTAACCCTAACCCAAACGGAGCCTAACCCTAACCCTTACCCTAGGCCTAGACCTAATCCTAACCCTAACACTAACCCTAACCCTAGCCCTAGCCTTAACCCTAAAACTAACCCTAACCTTAACCCTAACAATAGCCCTAGCCCTAACACTAACCCTAACCCTAACAGTAGCCCTAGCCCTAGCCATAGCACTAACCCTAACCCTAACCCTAACCCTAACCCTAACCTTAACACTAAACATAGCCCTAACCCTAGCCTGAGACCTATACATAACCCTAAACACAACACTAGCCCTAACCCCAACCCCAACCCTCACCCTAACCCTAACCCTAGCCCTAGCCCTAACCCTAACCCTAATCCTAGCCCTAGAGCAAACCCTAAACCCAACACTAACCATAGCTCTAAAACTAGCACTAAACCTAACACTAGCCCTAACCCTAACCCTAGCCCTAGACTTGACCCTAAAACTAACCCTAACCTTAACCCTAACCATAGCCCTAGCCCTAAACCTAGCCATAGCTCTAACCCTAACATTAAACCTAACCCTAGCCCTAGCCTTAGCACTATACCTAATCCTAACCCCAACCCTAACCCTAAACCTAACCCTAACCCTATCCCTAACCCTAACCCTAACTCTAGGCCTAGACCTAATCCTAACCCTAACCCAAACCCTAACAGTAGCCCTACCTAAACCCTAATCTTAACCCTAACCATGGCCCAGGCCTATCTCTAACTCTAAGCCTAGCAATAGACCAAGCCCTAGCACTAGCCCTAGACAGAGCCCTAAACCTAACCCTAACCCTAACCCTAAGACTAACCCAACCTTAACACTAACCATAGCCCTAGCTCTAGCCTCATCCCAACACGTAAACCTAAACCCAACCCTAAACTTAAACCCAAACCCAACCCTAACCCTAACCGTAACCCTATCTCTAGCCACAGCCCTAACTCTAACCCTAACCCTAGCCCTAGCCCTAACCCAAACCCTAGTTCTAGCCTTAGCCCTATACCTAAACCTAACCCAACCCTAGACAAACCCTAACCCTTACCCTAGGCCTAGACCTAATCCTAACCCTAACCCTAGTCCTAGCCTTGACCCTAAATCTAACCCTCACCTTAACCCTAACCATAGCCCTAGCCCTAACCCTAACCCTAATGTTAGCCCTAGCCCTAGCCATAGCACTAACCCTAACACTAACCCTAACCTTAACCCTTAACATAGCCCTAGCCCTAGCCTTAGCCCTATACATAACCCTAACCACAACCCTAAACCTAACCCCAACCCTAACCCTAACCCTAACCCTAACCCTAACCCTAACCTAACCCTAGCCCTAATCCTAGCACAAACCCTAACCATAAACATAACCCTACTCCTATCCCTAGCCCTAACCCTAACCCTAACACTAACCCTAATCCTAGCCCTAGCCCTAACCCTAACCCTAGCCCTAACCCTAAACCTAGCCCTAACACTAACCCTAGCGCAAACCCTACACCAACCCTAACCCTAGCCCTAGACCTAGCACTAACCCTAACCCTAACACTAACCCTAACCCTAACCCTAACCCCAGCCCTAACCCTAGCACTAATGCAAAACCTAACCTAGCCCTAGTCATAGCCCTAGTCCTAGCCCTAAACCTAACATTAACCCTAGCCCTAGCCCTAGCCATAGCCCTCACCCTAACCCTAAACCTAGCCCGACCCTAACCCTCACCCCAGCCCTAGACCAAGCCATAGGCCTAGCCATAACCCTAACCCTTACCCTAGCTCTAACCCTAACACTATCCCTAAACCTAACCCTTGCCCTAGCCTTAGCCCTATACCAAACCCTAACCCCAGCCAGAGCCCTAACCCTAACCCTAGTCCTAGACTTAATACTAGCCCTAACCATAAACCTAGCCCTAACCCTAACAATAACCCTAACACTAACTCTAACCCTAACCCTAGCCCTAACCCTAACCCTAACCTTAGCCCTAAGCCTAACCCTAGCCCTAACCCTAGCCCTAACCCTAACGCTAACCCCAAACCTAGGCATAACCCTAACCCTAACCCTAGGCCTAGACTTAATCCTAACCCTAAACCCAACACTAACACTAACCCTAGTTATAGCCGTAACCCTAACCCTAACCCTAACCTTAACCCTAAACATAGCTCTAGCCGCAACCCTAATTCTAAACCTAACCCTAGTTCTACTCATAGCAATAACCTTAACCCTAACCCTAAATTTAACATTAACAATAGCCGTAGGCCTAGATTTAGCCCTTTATGTAACCCTAAACCCAGCCCTAAACCTAACTCCAACCACAACACTAACACTAATCCTAACCCAAACCTAGCCCTAGCCCTAACCCTAACCCTAATCTTAGCCATAGCTTTAACCCTAACCCTAACCCTAACCCTAACCCTAGCCTTAGACCTAAACCTAACCCTAAAACTAGCCCTAGCTCTGACCCTTAGCCTTACCCTAACACTAGCCCTAGCCTAAGACCTATACCTAAACCTAACCCAAGCCATAGCTCTAACCCTAACATTAACCCTAACCCTAGCCCTAGCCTTAGCACTATACCTAACCCTAACTCCAAACCTAGCCCTAACCCTAAACCTAAACCTAGCCCTAAGCCTAACCCTAACCCTAACACTAACCCTAACACTAGCCCTAGACCTAATCCTAACCCTAACCCTGGCCATAACACTAACCAAAACTCTAAACTTAAACCTACCACTAACCGTAACCCTAAACCTAACCCCAGCCTTAGACCTAACCCTAACCCGATATCTAACCATAGACCTAGTTCTAACCCTAACCCTAACACTAGCCCTAGCCATAGCAATAGCCATAACACTAACCATAACCTAGCCCTAACCCCTCCATAGCACTAACCGAACCCTAGCCCTAACCATAACCTTAGAGCTAACCCAACCCTGGACCTAGCCATAACCCATCCCTAACCCTATCCCTAACCCTAATACTAGCCCTAGCCCTAATCCTAGCCCTAACCCTAAACCTAACCCTAGCCCTAGCCTTAGTCCTAGCCCTAATCCTAACGCTTACCCTAACCCTAACCCTAAACCTAACCTTAACCCTAACCATAGACCTAGCCATAGCTTTAGCCCTATGCGTAACCCTAAACCAACCATAACACTTACCCCACTCCAACCCAAAACCTAAGTCTAACCCTAACCCTAATCCTAACCCTAGCCCTAGACCTAACCCTAAAACTAACCCTAACGCTAGCCCTAGCCCTAGCAGAACCCTACCTTAAAACTAAACGTAACCCTAGCCCTAGCCGAAGCCCTAACCCTAACCCTAACCATAGCCCTAACACTAATCCTAGCCTTAGCCCTAACCCTAGCCCTTAACTAAAACTAATCTAGCCCCAGCCATAGCTCTAACCCTAACCCTAAACTTAGCCCTAACCCTAACCCTAACCCCAGCCTTAGCCCTAGCCAAAGCCCTAACCCTAACCCTAAACCTAGCCCTAGCTCTAACCCTAACACTAACCCTAAACCTAACCCTAATGCTAGCCTTATCCCTATAGCTAACCCTAACCCCAGCCCTAGCCCTAAACATAACCCTAACCCTAGCCCTAGCCCTAACCCTAGCTCTAACCATAAACCTAACACTAACCCTTACCCTAACCCTAACATTAAACCTAGCCCTATACCTAAACCTAAATGTAACCCCAACCCCACCCTAAACCTAACCTTAACCCTAGCCCTAACCATAACTCTAACCCAAACCCAAGCCCTAACCCTAATGCTAAACTTAGGCATAGACCTAATCCTAACCCTAAACCTAACACTAACACTAACCCTAGCCATAGCCCTAACCCAAACCCTAACCAAAACCTTAACCCTCACCATAGCACTAGTCCTAACCCTAAAGCTAGCCCTAGTCCTAGCCATAGCCCTAACCTTAAACCTAACCCTAACCTTAACCCTAACCATAGCCCTAGCCCGAGTTTTAGCCCTATATATAAACATAACCCCAACCCTAAACCTAACCCCAACCACAACCCTAACACTAACCCTAACTCTAACCCTAGCCCTAACCCTAACGCTAACCTTAGCGCTAGCCCTAGCCATAGCCATAACGCTAACCCTAACCTAGCCCTAAGCCTAACCATAGCACTAACTGAACCCTAGCCCTAACCCTAACCCTAGTACTAAAACTAACCCTAGACCTTGCCTAACCCTAACCCTAACCCTATCCCTAACCATAATACTATCCCTAGCCCTAACCCTAGCCCTAACCCTAAACCCTAACCCTAAACCTAGCCCTAGCCATAGCCCTAACCCTAGCCCTAACCCTAAAACTAACCCTAATCCTAGCCCAAGCCCTGGCCGTAGCCCTAAGCCTAACACTAACCTTAGCCATGACCCTAACCCTAACCAGACCCTAATCCTAACTCTAACCCTAACCCTAACCCTAGCCATAATCATAACCCTAACCCTATACCTAGACCTTCTCTTAAACCTAACCCTAACCCTAACCCTAACCCTAGCCCTAGCCCTAAACATAACACTAACCTTGCCCTAATCATAACCCTAGCCCAAACCCTAACTCTAAACCTAGCCCTACCCTAGCCATAGCCCTAACTCTAACCCTAACCCTAACCCTAGCCCTAGCTCTAACCCAAATCCTAACACTAACTCTAACCTTAAACCTAGCCCTAACCATAACCCTAACACTAACCCTAGCATTAAGCCTAACCCTAAGCCTATACATAGCACTAGACCTAAACCTAACCCTAACCCTAGCCCTAGCCTTCATCCTAACACTAACCCTAGCCCTATCCCTAACCCTAAGCCTAGACAAAGCACAAGCCATAGTCCAAACACTAATCCTAACCCAGCCCTAACCCTAACAATAGCACTAACCGAACCCTAGGCCTAACCCTAACGCTAGCACTAACCCTAACCCTAGACCTAGCCACAACCCTAACCAAAACCCTAGCCCTAAACCTAATACTAGCCCTAGCCCTAACCCTAGCCCTAACCCTAACCCTAACCCTAGTCCTAGCCATAGACCTAGCCCTAGCCCTAACCCTAACCCTAACCCTAACCCTAACCGTAGCCCTAGACCTAGCCGTAGCCCTAACCCTAACCAAAACCCTAGCACTAGCGCTAACCCTAACCCTAGCAAGAACCCTAACTCTAACCCTAACCCTAAACCTAGGCCTAGAAATAATCCTAATACCTAACACAAAACCTAACCTTAGCCCTAGCCTTAGCCCCAAACTTAACCGTAACCATAGCCCTAGCCCTAACGCTAACCCTAACCCTAGCCCTAGCCCTAGCCATAGCCCTAACCCTAACCCTAACCCAAACCCTAAGCCTAACCAAACCTTAACACTAACCATAGCCCTAGCCCTAGCATTAGCTCAACACGTAACCCTAAACCCAACCCTAACTCTAAATCCAACCACAACCCTAACCCTAACCTTAACCCTAACCATAGCCCTAGCCCTAACCCTAACCCTAAACCTAGCTCTAGCTCTAACCCTAACCCTAGGTCTAGCCTTAGCCCTATACCTAATTCTAACCCAAACAGAGGCTAACCCTAACCCTTACCCTAGGCCTAGACCTAATCCTAACCCTAACACTAACCCTAACCCTAGCCCTAGCCTTAACCCTAAAACTAAACCTAACCTTAACCCTAATCATAGCCATAGCCCTAACCCTACCCCTAACATTAGCCCTAGTCCTTGCATTAGCACTAACCCTAAACCTAACCCTAACCTTAAACCTAAACATAGCCCTAGCCCTAGCCTTAGACCTATACATAACCCTAACCACAAACCTAAGCCTAACCCCAACCCCAACCCTCACCCTAATCCTAACCCTAGCCCTAGCAGTAAACCTAACTATAAACCTAGCCCTAACCCTAAACCTAGAGTAAAATCTAAACCCAACCCTAACACTAGCCCTACACCTAGCACTAACACTAACACTAACCCTAACCCTAACCCGAGCCCTAGCCCTAACCCTAACCCTAACCCAAAACCTAACCTAGCCCTAGCCATAGCAGTAGCCCTAGCCCTAACCATGATATTAACCATAGACCTAGCCCTAGCCATAGCCCTAACCCTAACATTAACCCTAGCCCTAGCTCTAACCCTAACACTATCCCTAAACCTAACCCTAACGCTAGCCTTAGCCCTATACCTAACCATAACTCCTTGCCCTAGCTCTAACACTAACCCTAAATCTAACCCTAGACCTGGTTCTAACCCTAACCCTAACCCTAGCCGTAGCCATGGCCATAGCCATAACACTAACCCTAACCTAGCTCTAATCCTAACCATAGCACTAACCGACCCTAGCTCTAACCCTAAGGCTAGCACTAAACCTAACCCTAGACCTAGCCATAACCCATCATTTACCCTAGCCCTAACTCTAATACTAGCCCTAGCCCTAACCCTAGCCCTAACCCTAACACTAACCCTAGCCCTAGCCATTCCCTAGCCCTAGCCCTAAACCTAAACCTAAACCTAAACCTAATCCTAGCCCTAGTCCTAGCCGTAGCCCTAACCCTAAGCCTAACACTAGCCCTGACCCTAACCCTAACCATAGCCCTAATCCTAACTCTAACCCTAACCCTAGACCCAACCCTAACACTAACCCTAGGCCTAGACCTTCTCTTAACCATAACCCTAACCCTAAACTTAGCCCTAGACCTAGACATAGCCCTAAATCTAACCCTAACCCTAACCTTAACCCTAACCATAGCCCTCGCCCTAGCTTTAGCCCTATACGTAACCCTAACCCCAACTCTAACCCTAACCTCACTCCAACCCAAAACCTAACTTTAACCCTAGCCCTAGACCTAACCCTAACCCTAACCCTAACCCTAGCCCTAGATCTAAACTTAACCATAAACCTAGCCCTAGCCTTAGCCCTAACCCTAACACTAACCCTAACCCTAGCCCTAAACCTAATACTAGCCCTAGCCCTAACCCTAGCCCTAACTCTAACCCTAACCCTAGCCCTAGCCATAGACCTAGCCCTAGCCCTAACCCTAACACTAACCCTAATGGTAGCCTAATCATAGCCATAGACCTAGCATTAGCCCTATACATAACCCTAACCCCAACCTTAAACCTAACCAAAACCGCAAACCTAACACTAATCCTAACCCTAACACCAGCCCAAGCACTAACCCTAACCTTAGGCCTAACCGTAACCCTAGCCTTAAACATAATCCTAGCCCTAGCCATAGCCCTAACCCTAACCCTAACACTAAACTTAACCCTAACCATAGCCCTAGACATACACTTAGCTGTATACATAATCCTAACCCCAACCCTAACCCTTACCCCAACCCCAACCCTAACCCTAAACCTAAACCTAAGCCTAGCCCAAGCCCTAACCCTAAACCTAACCCTAGCCCTAACCCTAACCCTACCCGTAGGCCTAGCCCTATACCTAACCCTAACCCTAACCCTAGCCCTAGCCCTAACTCTAACCCTAAACCTAGGCCTAGACCTAATCCAAACCGTAACCCTAACGCTAGCCCTAATCCTAGCACTAAACCTATCCCTCATCCTAATCCTATCCTTAACCCTAACCATAGTCCTAGACCTGACCCTAAACCTAACCCTAGCCCTAGCCCTAGCCCTAGCCATAGCCCTAACCCTAACCCTAATCCTACCTTAACCCTGACCATAACCCTAGCCCTAGCCTTAGCCCTATATGTAACCCTAACACCAACCTGAACACTAACCACAACCTCAAACTTAACCCTAATCCTAACCCTAGCCCTAGCTCTCGCACTAACCCTAACCCTAACACTAGCCCTAGACCTAGCCTAACACTAAACCTAACACTAACCCTAAGATTAAACATAGCCCTAACCGAAATACTTACCGTAACCCTAACCCTAAACCTAACCCTAAACTTAGCACTAACCCTAACTCAAACCCTAACCCTAACACTAACCCTAGACGTAGACCTACCCCTAACCCTAATCTGAACCCTAACCCTAACCCTAGCCCTTCCCTAACCAAAGCAATAACTGAACCCTAGCCCTAATCCTAACCCTAGTACTAAACCTAACCCTAGACCTAGCCATAAACCTAACCCTAACCCTAGCCCCAACCCTAATACTAGCACTAGCCCTAACCATAGCCCTAACCCTAACCATAACCCTACCCCCCGCCCTAGCCCTAGCCCTAGTCCTAACCCTAAACGTAACCCTAATCTTAGCCCTAGCCCTAACGGTAGCCCTAACCCTAACCCTAGCCCTAGCCCTGACCCTATCCCTAACCCTAGCCCTAAACCTTACCTTAACCCTAGCACTAACATTAACCCTAGGCCTAAACCAAATCCTAACCGTAACCCTAATCCTAACCCTAGCCCTAGCCCTAAACCTAACCCTAACCTTAACCCTAACCATAGGCCTAGCCCATACCCAAAACCTGACCTAGCTCTACCCCTAGCCAAGCCCTAACTTTAACCCTAACCCTAACCTTAACCATAACCATAGCTCTAGCCCTAGCTTTAGCCCTATACGTAACCCAAAACCTAACCCTAAGCACACTCCAACCCAAAACATAACCCTAACCCTAATCCTAACCCTTACCCTGGCCCTAGCTCAGGCCTAGCCCTAGCACTAAACCTAACCCTAAACCTAACCGTAGCCCTAGCTCTAACCCTAACCCTAACTCTAGCCCTATCCTTAACCCTATACCTAAACCTACCCCAACCCTAGTCTAACCCTAACGCTAACTCTAACCCTAGCCCTAACACTAATTCTTACACTAGCCCTAACCCTAACTTTAAGCCTAACCTGAGACCTAATCCTAACCCTAACCCTAACCCTAGGCCTAGCCCTAAATCTAACCCTAACCCTAAACCTAACCTTAACTCTAACCATAGCACTAGCCCTAACCCTAAACCTAACCCTAGCCCTAGCCATAGCCATAGCCCTAGCCCTAACCCTAATTGTAATCTTAATCCTACACATAGCCCTAGCCTTAGCCTTAGCCCTATATGTAACCCTAAACCCAACCATAAGCCTAACCCCAACCCCAACCCAAAGCCTAACCCTACCCTAACCCTAGCCCTAGACCTAACCCTAAACCTAGACCTACAACTAATTATAACCCCAAACCTAGCCTTAGCCCTAGCCATAGCCCTAATCATAACCCTAACCCTAACCCTAGCGCTAGCCCTAATGCTAACCCTAACCCTAGACCTAACCCTAACCCTAGGCCTAACCTTAAACCTAGCACTAAAACTAAATCTAATCCTAACACTAGCCATGACCGTAAACCTAACCGTAAACCTAGCCCTAAACCTAAACATAACTCTAGCCCTAACCCTAAACATAACCCTAAACCTAGCCCTAATCCTAACCATAACCCTAGGTCTAGAACTAATCCTAACCCTAACCATAGCCCTAGCCTTTATGTTAAACCTAACCCTAACCATAACACTAACCATAGCCCTAGCAAAAACCCTAACCCTAATACTAGCCCTAGGCCTAGCCAAAGCCCTAACCCTAACCCTAACCCTAACCTTAACCCTAAACATAGCCCTAGACACTCTACATAACCCAAACCCCAACCCTAACCCTAACCCCAACCACAACACTAACCCTTACCCTAACCCTAGCCCTAGCACTAATCATAACCCTAACCCTAGCCCTACCCTAACGCTAGCCCTAACCCTAAACTTAGCACAAACCCTATCCCTAAACCTAACCCTAATCCTAGCCCTAACTCTAACCCTAACATTAACACTAGCCCTAGCCCTAGCCCAAACACTAACCCCAAACCTAACCCTAGCCCTAGACCTAGCACTACGCAAACCCTAATCCGAACCCCAGCCCTAGCCCTAACTCTAAACCTAAACCTAATCCTAGCCCTAGCTCTAAACCTAACCCTAACTATAACCCTAACCCTAACCCTATCCCTAACCATGACTCTAACCTTAACCCTAACCCTAACCCTAGCACTGAGCATAACCCTAACCCTAACACTAGCGTTAACCTAATCCTAACCCTAGCCATAGCCCTAGCCCTAAACCTAACCCTGACCATAGCCCTAGCCCTAATCCTAACCCTAAAACTAGCCATAAACCTAACACTAGCCCTAAACTTAAACCTAGCACTAACCCTACCATAGCACTAATCGAAACCTAGCCCTAAAACTAACCCTAGCACTATCCTAACCCTAGACCTAGCTATAACGCTAAACCTATCCCTAGCCCTAACCTAATACTAGCCGTAGCCCTATCCCTAGCCCTAACCCTAACCCTAACACTAGCCCTAGACCTAGCCCTAGCCCTAGCCATAACCCTAAACCTAAACTTTACCCTAACACTAGCACTAGCCCTAATCCTAACACTAACCCTAGCCCTAACCCTAACACAAGCCCTAACCCTAACCATGGCACTAACCCTAACCTTAACCCTAACCTTAGCCCTAGCCCTAAAAATAAAACTAACCCTATACATAGCCCTAGCCCTAGCCCTAGTTTTAAAACTAAACCTAACCCTAGCCCTGGACCTAAACCTAAACCTAATCCTAACACTAGCCATAACCCTGAACCTAAACCTAACCCTAGCCCTAGCCCTGGCCCTAGCCCAAGAACTAACCATAACCGTAACCCTAGATAAGCCCTAACCATAACCATAACCCTAGCCCTAGCCATAGCCCTTGACCTAGCCCTAATCCTAACCCTAACCCTAACCCCAACGCTAGACTTAGGCGTAACCCTAACCCTAACCTGAAACCTAACCATAGCCCTAGCTCAAACCCTAACAGTAAACCTAGCCCTAACCCTAGACATAGCACTAATTCTAACCCTAACACTAACCTTAACATGAACCATAGCCCTAGGCCTAGCCTTAGCCCTATGCGTAACCCTAAGCACAACCCTAAACCTAACCCCAACTGAAACCCTAACCCTAACCCTAACCCTAACCCTAACCATACCCTAAACCTAGTCCTACTCTAACACTAACACTAACCCTAGCGCTAGCCTTAGCACTATACCTAACCCTAACCACAACCCTAGACCTAAACATAACCCTAGCCCAAGCCCTAAACCTAACCCTAACCCGAACCCTAGCCCTGACCCTAATCATAAGCCTAACCCTAGCCCTAACCCAAAACCTAGCCCTAAACGTAAGTCTAACCCTAACCCTAGCCCTAACCCTAACCCTAACCCAGGCCGAGTCCTAATCCTAACACTAGCCCTAACCCAAACCCTAGCCATAACCTTAAATCAAGCACTGACCCTGACCCTAGCCCTAACCCTAACTCTAAACCTAACCCAATCCCTAACCCAAACCCTAAACCTAGCACTAGCCTTAACCCTAACCCTGACCCTAACCTTAAAACTAACCATAGCCCTAGCACTAACCCTAACCCTAAACCTAGCACTAGACATAGCCATAGCCCTAACCCTAACCCTAGACTAACCCTAAACCTAAACCGAAACCTAGCCCTAGCCCTAGCCCTAACCCTAACCCTAGACCTAGCCCTAGACCTAGCCATAGCTCTAACCCTAACCCTAGCACTAACCCTAAACCTAAACCTAACCCTAACCCTAGCCCTAGCCCTAACCCTAACCCTAGCCCTAGCCCTAGCCCTAGCACCAACCCGAACCCTAACCCTAACCCTAGAACTAGCACTAACCCCAACCCTAACACTAACCCTAACCCTAGCACTTGACTGGCCCTAGGCCTAACCCTAATCCTCACCCGAACCCTAACCCTAGCACTAAGCCTAACCCTAACCCTACCTCTAGCTCTAGCCCTAATCCTATCCATAACCCTAGCCCTAACCCTAACCCTAACCGTAAACCTAGCCATAATCATAAACCTAACCCTAACCTTAACTTAGCCCTAGCCCTAAACCTAACCAGAGGCCTAGCCCTAATCCTAACAATAACAGTTCCCCTAGCCCTAACCCTAACCCTAAACTTAACCCTAACCATTGCCCTAGCCCTAACCTAACCCTAGCCCTACACCTAGCACTAACACTAACCCTAATCCTAACCCTAGCTCTAATCCTAACACTAACACTAACCCTAATCCTAACCCTAACCCTAACCTTAACCCTAACCCTAACCCTAACCATAACCCCAACATTAACTCTATCCCTAACCCTAGGCATAGGCATAGCCCTAACCCTAACCCTAGCACTAACCCTAAAACCTAAACCTAACCCTAGCCCTAGCCCTAGCCCTAACCCTAACCCTAATTCTAGCCCTAGCCCTAGCCCTAGCACCAACCTTTACCCTAACCCCCGCCCTAGACCTAGCACGAACCCTAACTCTAACACTAACCCTAACCCTAGCCCATGCCCTGGCCCTAGGCCTAACCCTATTCCTCACCCGAAATCTAACCCTAGCCCTAACCCCAAACCTAACCCTAACCCTAACTTTAGCCCTAGCCCTAATCCTATCCATAACCCTAGCTCTAACCCTAACCCTAACCCTAATTCTAAGCCTAGCCCTAATCCTAACCCTAACCCTAACCCTAACTCTAGCCCTAGCTCTAACACTATCCATAGGCCTAGCCAAAATCCTAACAATAACCATACACCTAGTCCTGACCCTAACCCTAAACTAGCCCTAACCATTGCCCTTGCCCTAACCCTAACCCTAGTCCCATCCCTAGCTCTAGCCTAACCCTAACCGTAACCCTTGCCCTAACCCTAACCCTAACCCTAAACCTAGCCCTAGCCCTAAACCTAACTCTAACACCAACACTAGCCCTAACCCTAAACCTGACACTAGCCCTAGTCCTAGCTGTAAACCTAACCCTAGACCTAGCCCTACTCAAAACCCTAACCCTAAGCTTAAGCCTATCCCTAGCCCTAGACATAGCCCTAACCCTAACCCTAACCCTACCCCTAGCCCGAACCCTAATCCTAACCCTAAACCTAAACCTAACCCTAGCCCTAATCGTAACCCTAAACCTAGCCCTAAACATAACAAGAGCCCTACACTAAAACTAACCTTTTCCCTAGCCCTAACCATAAACCTAACTTTAAACCTAGCCCTAGCCCTAGCTCTAGCCATAAACCTAAACCTAACCTAGCCCTAACCCCAAACCTAACCTTAGCGTTAGCCCTAGCCGTGGCCCTAAACCTAACCCTAACCTTAGCCCTAACCCTAACCTTAGCCCTAACACTAAGCCTAGCACATACCCTATCCCTAGCCCTAGCCCTGGCCCTAAACCTAAGCCTAACACTAGCCCTAGCCCTAGCACTAGCACTAACCCCAACCCTAACCCTAGCCCTAGACCTAGCACTGACCCTAACACTAAACCTAACCCCCGCCTTAGCCCTAACGCTAAACACAAATCTAACCCTAGCCCTAGTTCTAACCCTAACCCTAACACTAAGCCTAACCCTAAACCTAGCCCTAACCCAAACATTAAACCTAGCCCTAACCCTAACCCTAGCACTAACCATAACCCTAACCGTAACCCTAGCATTAACCATAACCCTAACCCTAGCCATAGCCCTAGCCCTAGCCCTAAACCTAACCCTAACCCTATCCCTAGGCCTAGACTTAATCCTAACCCTAAACGAAACACTAAACCTAGAACCAGCCTTAATCCTAACCCTGACCCTAACCGTAAAACTAACCATAGCCCTAGCCCTAACCCTAAACCTAAAGCTAGCCCTAGCTCAAGCCATAACCCTAGCCCTAGCCCTAACTCTAAACCTAACACTAACACTAGCCCTTGCCTTAGCAATAGCACTAACCCTAACCATAACCCTAGCCCTGACCCTAACCCTAACCCTAGCCCTAAACCTAACTCTAACCCTAACCCTAGCCCTAACCTAACCCTAACCCTAGGCCTTGACCTAAATCTAACCCTAACCCTAACCCTAGCCCTAGCCATAGCCCTAACTCTAACCCTAAACCTAAGCTTAACCCAAACCATAGACCTAGCCCTAGTTTTAGCCCTATGCGTAACCCTAAGCACAACCCTACCACTAACCCCACTCGAACCCAAAACCTACCCTAACTCTAACCCTAACCCTAACCCTAGACCTAGCCCTATCCCTAACCCTAAACTTAACCCTAGCCCTAGCTCTAACCCTAAACCTAACTCTAGCGTTTGACTTAGCCCTATACCTAAACCTAACCCCAACCCCAGGCCTAACCCTAAACCTAACCATAGCCCTAGCCCTAACCCTAACCCTACCCAGAACCCTAACTCTAACCCTAACCCTAGCCCTAACCCTAACCCTAACCCTAGTCCTAGTCATGATCCTAACCCTAACCCTAACCCTAACCCTAACCCTAACCCTAAAAATAGCCCTATACCTAACCCTAACCAGAATCCTAGGCCTAGACCTAATACTAACCCTAACCCAAACCCAAACCCAACCCTAGCCCTAGCCTTAACACTAACCCTAACCCTAACCTTAAACCTAACAATACCCCTAGCACTAACCCTAACCCTAAACCTAGCCCTAGCTCTAGCCCTAGCCCAAAACATAACCCTAACCCTAACCGTAACACTAGCTCTAACTCTAACCATAACCATAGCCCTAGACTTAGCCCTATTTCTAACTCTAACACTAGCCCTAGCCCTAACCCTAACCCTAACCCTAGCCCTAGCTCTAGCCATAGCCCAAACTCAAAACCTAAGCCTAACCATAGCCCTAGCCATAGCCATAGCCCTAACTCTAACCCAAAACCTTAGCTTAACCCTAACCATAGACCTAACCCTAGCTTTAGCCCTATGCATAACCCTAAGCCCAACCCTAACACTAACCCCACTCCAACCCAAAACCAACCCTAAACCTAACCCTAAACCTAACCCTAGCCCTAACCTTAACCCTAACCACAGCCCTAGACAGGGCCCTATACCTAACCATAACCCTAGCCCTAGCCCTAACACTAACCCTAACTCTAGCCCTAACACTATCCCTAAACCTAACCCTAAACCTAGCCCTAACACTAGCCCTAATCCTAACCCTAACCCTAGCCCTTACCCAAACCCTAACCCTAACCCTAACCCTAGCCCTAGCTCTAACCCTAAACCTAACACTAGCCCTAGCCTTAGCCCTATACCTAAACCTAACCCCAAACCCAGGCCTAAACCTATCCCTAACCCGAGCCCTAGCCCTAACGGTAACCCTAGCCAGAACCCTAACTCTAATCCGAACCCTAGCCCTAACCCTAACCCTAATCCTAGTCCTAGACCTAATCCTATCCATAACCCTAACCCTAAACCTAGCCCTAACCTTAACCCTAACCCTAGGCCTAGACCTAATACTAACCCTAACCCAAACCCAAATCCTAGCCCTAGCCTTAACCCTAACCCTAACCCTAAACCTAGCCCTAACCCTAGCCCTAGGCCTAACCCTAACCCTAGCCCAAGCCCTAATCCTAACCCTAACCCTAGCCCTAACCCTAAACCTACCCATAACTCTAACCCTAGCCCTAACACTAACCGTAGCCCTAGCACTAACATTAACCTTAACCCTAACCCTAACCATAGCCCTAGACTTAGCCCTAGGCCTAACACTAACCCAAAACTAGCCCTAACACTAACACTAACCCGAACCCTAGGCCTAGACCTAATCCTAACCCTATCCCTAACCCTAACCCAAGCCTTAACCCTAACCCTAAACCGAACCTTAAACCTAACAATAGCCCTAGCCCTAACCCTAACCCTAAACCTAGCCCTAGCTCTAGCCATAGCCCAAACCCTAACCCTAACCCTAACAGTACCCCTAGCTCTAACTCTAACCATAACCATAGCCCTAGACTGGGCCCTATACATAACCCTAACCCTAGCCCTAGCCCTAGCCCTAACCCGAAGCCTAAACCTAGCCCTATCTCTAGCCATAGCCCAAACCCTAACCCTAACCCTAACTCTAACCCTAAACCTAGCACTAGCCCTAGGACTAAACCTAACCCTATCCCTAGCCCTACACCTAGCACTAACACTAACCCTAACCCTAACCCTAGCCCTAGCTCTAACCCTAAACTTAACACTAACCCTAAGACTAACCCTAGCCCTAACACTAAACAAAAACTAGCCCTAGCCATAGCCATAGCCCTAGCCCTAGCCCTAATATTAACCCAAGCCCTAGCCATTGCCATAGCCCTAACCCTAACCCTAAACCTAGGAATACACCTAATCCTAACCCTAACCCTAAACCTTAACCCTAGCCCTAGGCATAACCCTAACCCTAACCTTAAACCTAACCCTAGCCCTAGCCATAGCACTAACTCTAACCCTACCCTAACCTTAACCCTAACCATAGACCTAGCCCTAGCCTTAGACCTATATGTAACCCTAACACCGACGCTAACACTAACCCCAACCACATACCTAACGCTAACCCTAACCCTAAACCTAACCTAGCCCTAACCCTAACCCTAATCCTAACCCTAAACCTAACCATAGCAATAACCGAACCCTAGCCCTAACACTAACCCTAACCCTAACCCTAACCCAAGCCTTACCCCTAACCTTAAACCTAACCTTAAACCTAACCATAGCCCTAGCCCTAGCCTTAGCCCTATACGTAAACCTAACAACAACCCGAACCATAATCCCAACCACAAACCTAACACTAACCCTAACCCTAACCCTAGCCCTAGCCCTAGCCCTAACCCTAACCCTGACCCTAGCCCTAGTCCTAACCCGAACCCTAACCCTAAACTAGGCCTAACCATAACCAAAGCAATAACCGAACCCTAGCCCTAACCCTAACCCTAACCTAGCCCTAACCCTAACCATAGCACTAACCGAACCCTAGCCCTAACCCTAACCCTAGCCCTAACCCTAACAATAACCCTAACCCTAACCCTAACCCTAGCCCTAACTCTAGCCATAGCCCAAACCCTAACCCGAACCCTGAACCTAGCCCTAACCCTAACCATAGCCCTAGCTCTAGCCATAGCCCAAACCCTAACCCTAACCCTAACCCTAACCCTAACCCTAGCACTAACCCTAACCCTAACCCTAACCCTAGCCCTAGCCCTAACCCTAACACTAAACCTAGCCCTAGCCCTAATCCTAACCCTAACCATAAACCAAACCCTAGCAATAACCCTAACCATAGCCCTAGCCCTAACCCTAGCCCTAACCCTAGCCCTAGACTTAGCACTAAGCCTAACCCTAACCCAACACTAGCCCTAACCCTAACCCTAACCCTAGGCCTAGACCTAATCCTAGCCCTAACCCTAACCCTAACCCAAGCCTTATCCCTAAACTTAAACTTAACCTTAACCCTAACCATAGCCCTAGACCTAGCCTTAGCCCTATATGTAAACCTACAAACAACCCGAACCATAATCCCAACCACAAACCCAACCCTAACCCTAACCCTAGCCCTAGCCCTAAGACTAACCCTAACCCTAACCGTAGCCCTACACCTAGCACTAACACTAAACCTAACCCTAAACCTAACCCTAACCCTAGCCGTAGCTCTAACCCTAACCTTAACACTAACCCTCAGGCTAACCCTAGCCCTAACCCTAAACCAAACCTAGCCCTAACCATAGCCCTAGCCCTAGCCCTAACCCTAAATCTAACCCTAACACTAGCCTAACCTTAATCCTAACCTAACCCTAACCCTAACCCTAACCCTAGCCCTAACCTGAAACTTAGCACTAACCATAACCCTAAACCTAACCCTAACCTTAGCTCTAACCATAACCCTAAACCTAACACTAGCCCTAACCCTAACCCTAGCCCTAACCCTAACTCTAACCCTAACCCTAGCCCTAACCCTAAAAATAACCCTAACCCTTGACCTAATCCTTACCCAAATCAAACCCTAACCCTAGACTTAGCCTGAACCCTAAAATTAACCCTAAGCATGCACCTAGCCCTAAATCTAACCCTAGCCTTAGCCATAGCCATAGCCCTAAACCAAACCATAACCATAACACTAACCGTAGCCCTAGCCCTAGCCTTAACCCAATATGTAACCCTAACCCGAACTCTAACCCTAAACCCAACTGCAACCCAACCCTAGCCCTAAGGCTAGCCATAGCCCTAGACCTAAACCTAAACCTAAGCCTAGACCTAGGGCTAGACCTAATCCTAACCCTAACTCAAACCCTAAACCTAGCACTAGCCTAATCCTAACCCTGACCCTAGCCTTAAACTAATCATAGACCTTAGCCCTAAACCTAACCCTAGCCCTAACCCTAACCCTAACCTTAGCCCTAACCCTAACCCTAATCCTAACCCTAACCCTAGCCCTAGCCATAACCCTAACCCTAACCCTAGCCCTAGCTCTAACCCTAACCGTAATTCTAACCCTAGCCCTAGCTTTAACCCTAACCCTAACCCTAATCCTAGCCCTGGCCCTAACCCTAAACCTTACCCTAACCCTAGACCTAGCCCTAACCCTAAACCGAACCCTAATCCTAAACCTAGATTTAGCCCTATGGCTAACTCTAACCGAACCCTAGCCCTAAACCTAACCCTAACACTAGACCTAGCCCTAACCCTAAACCTAAACCTAACCCTAGCCCTAGATTTAGCCATGTGGCTACCACTAACCGAACTCTAGACCTAAACCTAACCCTAACCCTAGGCCTAGACCTAATCTTAACCCGAACCCTAAACATAACCCTAGCCCTAGCCTTAACCCTAACCCTAAACCTAACCTTAACCCAACCATATCCCTAGCCCTAACCCTAAACCTAACCGTAGAACTAGCCCTAATCCCAACCGCAACTCTAACCCTAACCCTAACGCTAGCCCTAGCCCTAACCCTACCCCTAGCCAGAACCCTAACTCTAAACCTAACCCTAGCCCTAACATTAACTCCAACCCTAGTCCTAGAAGTGATCCTAACCCTAACACTAAACCTAGCCCTAACCCTAACCCTAACCCTAGGCCTAGATCTAATACTAACCCTAACCCTAAACCTAACCCTAGCCCTAGCCTTAACCATAAACTTTAACCCTAACCTTAAACCTAAAATAGCACTAGCCCTAAAACTAACCCTAAACCTACACCTAGCTCTAGCCATAGCCCAAACCCTAACCCTAACCCTAACCGTAGCCCTAGCTCGAAATCTAACCATAACTATAGCCCTAGACTGGGTCCTATACCTAACCCTAACCCTAGCCCTAGCCCTAACCCTAAGCCTAGCCCTAGCACTAGCCAATGTTCAAACCCTAATCCTAAACCTAAACCTAGACCTAACGCTAACCCTAACCATAACCCTAAACCTAGCCCTAACCCTAACCATAGCCCTAGCCCTAACCGTAAACCTAAGCCCAGCCCTAGCCCTAACCCTAACCCAAAACCTAACCTAGCCCTAGCCATAGCCCTAGCCCTAGCCCTAACCCTAATATTAACTGTACCCTAGCCCTAGCCATAGCCCAAACGCTAACCCTAAACCTAGCCATAGCCCTATCCCTAACCCTAACCCTAGCCCTAGCCCTAGCCCTAGCCCTAACCCTAACCCTAACCCTAGCCCTAGCTCTAACCCTAACCCTAACCCTAGCCCTAGACTTAGCCCTATGCCTGGCCCTAATCCAAATCTATCCCCAACCCTAACCCTATTCCTAGGCCTACACCTAATCCCCACCCTAATCCTAACCCTAACCCTAGACCTAGCCTTAACCCTAAACCTAAACCTAAGCTTAACCCTAACCATAACCCTACCCTAACCATAAACCTAATCATAGCACTAGCCCTAGCCCTAGCCATAGCCCTAACCCTAAACCTAACACTAACCTTAAACCTAACCATAGCACTAGCCCTAGCATTAGCCCTATATGTAACCCTAACCACAACCCGAACCCTAATCTAAACCGCAACGCTAACCCTAACCCTAGCCCTAGCCCTAGCCAAAGGAATAACCCTAACCATAACCCTAGCACTACACCTAGCACTAACACTAACACTAACCGTAACCATAGCCCTAGCTCTAACCCTAAACCTAACACTAACCCTAAGACTAACCCTAGCCCTAACCCTAACCCTAACCCTAACCCTAGCCTTAACTCTAACCCTAACCCTACCCCTAACCCTCACTCTAACACTAGCCCTAACCCTAACCCTAAAGCTAGGCCTAGAACTAAACATAACCCTAACCATAAACATAACCCTAGACCTAGCACTAACCCTAATCCTAACCATAACCCTAACCCTAGCCCTAGACCTAGCCTTAGCCATAGTCCTAACTCTAACCCTAACCATAACCCTAACGCTAGCAGTAGCCCTAATCATAGTGCTAAATCTAATCCTAACACTAATCTTAACCCTAACCATAGCCCTAGCCCTAGCTTTTGCCCTATACGTAACCCTAACCCCAAACCTAACCCTAACTCCAATCCCAAAGCTATCCCTAACCCTAACCCTAACCCTAGCCCTAACCCTGACTATAACCCTAACCCTAGCCCTAAACTTAACCCAAACCCTCGTCCTAGACCAAGCACTAACCCTAACCCTAAACCTAACCCTAACCCTAGCCCTAGCCCTAACCCTAACCCTCAACATAACACTAACCCTAGCCCTAGCAGAAGCACAAACCCTAACCCTAACCCTAGCTCTAACCCTAACCCTAACACTAACCCTAACCCTAGCCCTAGACCTAGCCATAGCCCTCGCTCTAGCCCTAACCCCAACCCTAACCCTAACCCAAACCTTAACCCTATCCATAGCCCTAGCGCTATACTTAACCCTATACGTATTCCTAACCCCAAACCTGACCCTAACCCCAACCCCAACCCTAACCATAACCCTAGCCCTAAATCTAACCCTAACCCTAACCCCTAGTCCTAGCCTTAGAACTATACATAAACATCGCCCCAACCCTAGCCCTAACCCTAACCCTAACTCTAGCCCTAGCCCTAAACATAACCCTAAACATAACCCTAACCCTAGCCCTAGTCCTAATCCTAAACCTAACCCTATCCCTAACCCTAACCCTAGCCTTATCCTTAAACCTACCACTAACCCTAACCCTAGCCCTAACCCTAAGTCTAACCCTAAACCTAGCCCTAACCCAAATCCTAACCCTAGGCCTAGACCTAATCCTAACCATAACCCAAACCCTAACCCTAGCCTAGCCTTAACACTAACCCTAGCCCTAACCTTAAACCTAACCATAGCCCTAGCCCTAAACCTGACCCTAAACCTAGCCCTAGCTCTAGCCATAGCCCAAACCCTAACCCTAACCCTAACCGTAGCCCTAGCTCTTTTACCCTGAACCTAGCCATAGCCTTAGCCCTATAACTAACTCTAACCCTAGCCGTAGCCCTAACCCTAACCCTTGCCCTACACCTAACCCTAACCCTAACCCTAGCCCTAGCTCTAGCCATAGCCCTATGCCTAACCCTAACACAACCCTAGCCCTAACCCTAACCCTAACCCGAGGCCTAGACCTAATCCTATCCCTAAACCTAACCCTAACCCTAACCTAGCCTTAACCCTCACCCTAAACCTTAACCTTAACTCTAACCATAGCCCTAGCCCTAACCCTAAACCTAACCGTAGCACTAGCCCTAGCCCTAGCCATAGCCCTAACCCTAAACCTAACACTAACCTTAACCCTAACTATAGGCCTTGCCCTAGCCTTAGCCCTATATGTAACCCTAACCACAACCCGAACCCTAATCCAAACCACAACGCTAACCCTAACCCTAATCCTAGCCCTAGCCAAAGGAATAACCCTAACATTAACCCTAGCCCTACACCTAGCAAAAACACTAACCCTAACCCTAACCATAGCCCTAGCTCTAACAGTAACACTAACACTAAGACTAACCCTAGCACTATCCCTAAACCAAACCTAGCCATTGCCATAGCCATAGCCCTAGCCCTAACCCTAATATTAACCCTAGCCCTAGCCATTGCCATAGCCCTAACCCTAACCCTAAACCTAGCCCTAACCCTAGCCCTAACCTATCCCTAGCTCTAACGCTAACCCTAACCCTAGGCCTAGACCTAATCCTAACACTAACCCTAAGCTTAACCCTAGACCTTGGCATAACCCTAACCCTAACCTTAACCCTAAACCTAGCCCTAGCCATAGGGCTAACTCTAACCCTACCCTAAACTTAACCCTAACCATAGAACTAGCCCTAGCCTTAACCCTATACGTAACAATAACACTGACCCTAACCCTAACCCCAACCACAACCCTAAAACTAACTCTAACCCTAACCCTAAAACTAACCCTAGCCCAGGCCCTAACGCGAACCCTAACCCGAGCCCTAGTCCTAACCTAACTTTAACCCTAACCTAGCCCTAACCCTAACCATTGCACTAACCGAACCCTAGCCCTAACCCTAACCCTAGCACTAACCCTAACCCTAGACCTAGCCATATCCCTAACCCTAACCCTAGCCCTAACCCTAATACTAGCCCTAGCCCTAACACTAGCCCTAACCCTAACCCTAACCCTAGGCCTAGACCTAATCATAAACCTAACCATAACTCTAACCCTAACCCTAAACTTAACCTTAACCCTAACCCTAACCCTGGCCCTAACCATAACTCTAACCCTAAACCTAGCCCTAACCATAACCCTAACCCTAGCCCTAGCCTTAACCATAACCCTAACCACACCCTAAGCCTAGACCAAGCCCTAGCCATAGTGTTAGCTCTAACCATAACACTAACCTTAACCCTAACCATCTCCCTAGCCCTAGCTTTAGTCCTATACGTAACCTTAACCCCAACCCAAACCCTAACCCCAACCCGAAACCTATCCCTAAATCTAACCCTAACCCTAGCCCTAAACCTAACTAACCCTAACCCTAGCCCTAAGCCTAACCCAAACCCTAGTCCTAGATCTAGAACTAAACATAACCCTAACCCTAACCCTAGCCTTAGCCCTAACCCTAACCCTAAACCTAACCCTAACACAAGCCCTAGCCGAAGCCCTAACCCTAAACCTAGGCCTAGACCTAAATCTAACACTAACCCTAACCGTAACCTTAACCCTAACCATATCCCTAGCTGTAGCCCTTACCCCAATTCTAACCCTAATGCTAGCCCTAGCCCTAGCTGTAGCCCTAACACTAACCCTAACCCTAGACCTAACCCTAACCCTAAACCCACCCCTAACCCTAAATCTAACACTAAACCTAGCCCTAACCCTAACCCTAACCCCAGGCCTAGACCTAATCCTAACACTAACCCTAACCCTAACCCTAACCCTAACCCCAACCCTAGACCTAGGCATAAACCTAACACTAACTTTAACCCTAACCATAACCCGAGACCAAAACCTAACACTAACCCTAGTCCTAGACCTAGCCATAACCCTAACCCTAACACTAACCTTAACCCTAACCATAGCCCTAGAACTAGTCTTAGAACCTATACGTAACCCTAACCACAACCCTACACTAACATCAACCCCAAACGTAACACAAACCCTAACCCTAGATTTAACCCTAACCTTAACCCTAAACCTAGCCCTAGCTCTATCCCTAACCCTAACCCCTAGTCCTAGCCTTAGCACTATACATAAACCTAACCACAACCCTAGCCCTAATCCTAACCCTAACCCTATGTCAAGCCCTATACTGAACCCTACCCTAACACTAGCCCTATCCCTAATCCTAACCCTAGCCCTAGCCCTAACCCTAACCCTAGCCCTAACCTTAAACAGCACTAACCCTAAACCTAGACCTAATCCTAAGTCTAACCCTAAACCTAGCCATAACCCTAACCCTAACCCTAACCCTAACCTTAACCCTAGGTCTAGACCTAAACCTAAACCTAACCCAAACCTTAACCCTAGTCCTAGCCTTTACCCTAAAACTAGCCCTAACCCTAGCACTAACGCAAAACCTAACCTAGCCCTAGCCATAGCCCTAGCCTTAGCCCTAACCCCAATATTTACCCTAGCCCTAGCCCTAGCCCTAGCCATAGCCCTAACCCTAACCCTAAACCTAGACCTAACCCTAAACCTAACCCCAGCCCTAGCCCTAGTCATAGCCCTAACCCTAATGCTAACCCTAGCCATAGACCTAGCACTAATGCTAACCCTAAACCTACCCCAGCCTTAGCCTTAACCCTAATACTAAACCTAACCCTAGCCCTAGCCTTAGCCCTATACCTAACCCTAACCCTAACCCCAGCCCTAGCCCTAGTCATTGTACTAACCCTCACCTTAACCCTAGCCCTAGCTCTAACCCTAACACTAACGCTAAACATAACCCTAGCCCTAGCCTTAGCCCTATACCTAACCCTAACCCCAGCCGTAGCACTAACCCTAACCCTAACCCTAACTCTAGCCCTAGCCCTAAAAATAGCCCTAACCATAAACCTAGCACTAACCGTAACCCTAACCCTAACACTAACCCTAGCCATAACCCTAAACTTAACCATAACCCTAACCCTAAACCTAGTTCTAACCCAAACTCTAACCCAAACCCTAACCCTAACCCTAACCCTAACAATACCCTAGACCTAATCCTAACGCTAAACCTAACACTAACATTAACCCTACCATAGCCCTAATCCTAACCCTAAACCTAACCTTAACCTAACCATAGCACTTGCCCTAACCCTAACTCTAAACCTAGCCCTAGTCCTAGCCATAGCACTAACCTTAACCCTAACCCTAACCTTAGCCATAAACATAGCCCTAGACCTAGCTTTAGCCCTTTACATAACCCTAAACCCAACCCTAACCCTAAACCCAACCACAACCCTAACACTAACCCTAAACCTAAACCTAGCCCTAGGCCTAACCCTAACCCTAACCTTAGCCATAGCTTTAACCCTAAACCTAACACTAACCCTAGCCTTAGACTTAAACCTAAACCTAACACTAAACCTAGCTCTAACCATAAACCTAGCCCTAGCCCTAGCCTTAGCCCTATACCTAACCCTAACATTAGCCCTAGCTCTAACCCTAACCCTAACCTTAACCCAAGCCCTAGCCTTAGCCCTATACCTAACACTAACCCAAACCTAGCAATAACACTAACCCTAAACCTAGCCCTAACCCTAACACTAACCCTAGCCCTAGCACTAAACTTAAACCTAGCACTAAACCTAACGCTAACCCTAACCCTAAAAATAGCCCTAACACTAACCCTAACCCTAAATCTCGCCCTAGCGATAACCCTAACCCTAACCATAGATCTAGCCCTAACCCTAACCCTAACCCTAGCCCTAGCCCTAGCCATAGCCCTAAACCTAACCCTAGCCCTAGCTCTAGCCCTAAACCTAACCCTAGCCCTAGCCCTAGCCCTAGCCCTAGGCCTCGCCCTAGCCCTAACCCTAACCCTAAACCTAAACCTAACCCTAACCCTAGCCTTACACCTAACCGTTTTCCTAAACCTAACCCTAACCCTAGCCTTACACCTAACCGTTTTCCTAAACCTAACCCTAGCCCTAGCCCTAACATTAACCCTGGCCCTGAACCTAACTGTAACCCTAAGCCTAAACCGAACCCGAACCCTAACCCTAACCCAAACCCAAACCCAAGCCCAAATCCGAAACCGAACCCTAACCCTAACCCCAACCCGAAACCTAATCCTACGCCTAAC
>CM027406.1:217804-229550 GCA_015711505.1 Sylvilagus bachmani | reverse complement strand
GGCCTAGATCTAGCCCTAACCCTAAACCTAACCCTAACCCTAGCCCTAGCCATAACCCTAACTCTAACCCTAGCCCTAGCCCTAGCCCTTGCCCTAACCCTAAACCTAACCCTAGCCCTAGCCCTAGCCGTAGCCATAACACTAACCCTAACCCTAACGCTAGCCCTAGTCCTAGCCCTAGCCCTAAGCCTAACTGTAAACCTAACCCTAACTCTAGCCTTAACCCTAACCGTATACCTAAACCTAACCCTAGCCCTAGCCCTAACCTTAACCATAGCCCTAGCCCTAGCCCTAGCCCTAGCCCTAAACCTAAACCTAACCCTAGCCCTAGCTCTAGAACTAACACTAGGCCTAGATCTAGCCCTAACCCTAATGCTAACCCTAACCATAGCCCTAACCCTAACCCTAACCATAGCCCTAGACCTAACCCTAGCCTTAAGTCTACCCCAAAACCTAAACCTGGGGCTAGCACTAAACCTAAACCTAAGCCTAGCCCTAACCATAACCGTAACCCTAATCCTAAACCTAGCCCTAGCCTTCATCCTAAACCTAACCCTAGCCCTAACCCTAACCCTAACCCTAGGCCTAGCCCTTGGCCTAACCTTAACCCTAGACGTAGCCCTAACCCTAGCCCTAACCCTAACGATAACCCTAAACCCAACAATAGCCCTAAAACTAGCCCTAAGCCTAACCCAAACACTAACTATCGCACTAGCCCTATCCCTAAACCTAAAACTAGTCATAACTATAACCATAACCGTAACAAAAAACCCTAACACTAGCTCTAGCCCTAACCCTAACCCGAGCCCTAGTCCTAGCCCTAGCCCTAACCCTAATCCTAGCCCTAAACCGAACACTATCCCTCACCCTAATTGTAACCCTAACCGTAACCCTAACCCTAGCCCTAGCCCTAGACCTAGCCCTAACACTAACCCTAACCCTAACCCTCGCCCTAGCCATAACACTAACCCTAAGCCTAGCCCTAACCAGAACCCTAACACTAGCCCTAGCCCTAAACCTAGCCCTAACCCTAACCCTAACCCTAGCCCTAGCCCTAGCCCTAAACCTAACCCTAAATCTAACCCTAACCCTACCTTTAACCCTAACGGTATACCTAACCCTAACCCAAGCCCTAGCCCTGACCTTAACCTTAACCCTAGACCTAGCCCTAGCCCTAGACCTAAACCTTACCTTAACCCTAGTCATAGCTCTAGAACTAACACTAAACTAACACTAGGCCTAGATGTAGCCCTAACCCTAAACCTAACCCTAACCAGAAACCGAAACCGAACCCTAAACCTAATCCTAACACTAGCCCTACCTCTAGCAATAGCCCTAACCCTAACCCTAGCCCCAGCCCTAGCCCTAGCCCTAAACCTAAACCTAACCCTAACCTTAACACTAGCACTAGGCCTAAACCTAAACCTAACCCTAGACATAGCTCTAGCCCTAGACCTAGCCCTAGCACTAACACTAACACTAACCCTAACTCTAACCCTTGCCCTAGCCATAACCCTAACCCTAACCCTAACCCTTTCCCTAAACCTAACCCTAACCCTAGCCCTAGCCCTAAACCTAAACCTAACCCTACCCTAGCCCTAGCCTTGCCATAACACTAACACAAGCCCTAATACTAGCTCTAGAACTAGCCCTAGCCCTATACCTAGCCATAACACTAACCCTAACCCTAACCCTTGGCGTAGTCATAACCCTAACCCCAACCCTAGCCCTAGCCCTAACCCTAAACCTAACCCTAACCCTAATGCTAGCCCTAGCCCTAGCCCTAGCCCTAAACCTAACCCTAACCCTAACCCTAGCCCTAGCCCTAGCCCTAACCCTAACCCTAGCCCTAGCCCTAGCCCTAACCCTAACCCTAAACCTAACTCTAAACCTGGCCTTAAACCTAACCATATACTTAACCCTAACCTTAGCCCTAGCCCTAACCTTAACCCTAGCCCTAGCGCTAGCCCTAGCCCTAGCCCTAAACCTAACCCTAACCCTAGCCCTAGCTCTAGAACTAACACTATAACACTAGGCCTAGATCTAGCCCTAACACTAAACCTAACCCAAACCCAAAACCGAAACCGAAACCTAACCATAAACCTAATCCTAACACTAGCCCATGCACTAGCAATAGCCCAAACCATAACCCTAACCCTAGCCCTAGCCATAACCGTAACCCTAACCCTAAAGCTAAGCATAGCCCTAGCCCTAGCCCTAACCCTAGCTCTAGCCTTAGCCCTATACCTATCCCTAACCCTAATCCTAACCATAACCCTAACACTACCCTAGCCCTAGATCTAGACCAAGCCCTAACCCTAACCCTAACCCTAGCCCGAGCCCTAGCCCTAACCCTAACCCTAACCCTAACCCTAACCCTAGCCCTTGCCCTAGGCCTAATCCTAACCGTAGCCCTAGCCCTAGCCCTAGCCCTAACCTAGGCCTAACCCTAAACCTAACCCTAATCTTAACACTAGGCCTAGCACTAAAACTAAACCTAACCCTCTCCCTAACCCTAGCCCTAGCCCTAACACTAACCCTAGCCCTAGGCATAACCCTAACCCTACCCTAGCCATAGCCCTAGCCCTAGCCCTAACCCTACACCTAACCCTAACCTCAACACTAGGCCTAGCCCTAACCCCAATCCTAACCCTAGCCCTAGCCCTAGCCCTAGCCCTAACCCTAACCCTAACCCTAAACCTAACACTAGGCCTAGCACTAAAACTAAACCTAACCCTCGCCCTAGCCCTAGCCCTAACACTAACCCTAACCCTAACCCTAGCCCAAGCCCTAGCCCTAACACTAACCCTAACTCTAAACCTAACCCTAGTCCTAGACCTAAACCTAACTCCAACTCTAGCCCTAGCCTTACCGCTAGCCATAACCTTAATCCTAACCATAACCCTAGCGTTAACCCTAACCCTAACCCAAAAACTAACCCCAATCAAACCCCATACCCAACCTTGATCCTAGCCCTAGCCCTAACAATATCCCTAAACCTAGCCCTAAACCTAGCCCTAACCTAGCCCTAAGCCTAACCCTTGCCCTAGCACCAACCCTAACAGTAACCCTAACACTAACCATAGCCCTAGCACTAACCCTAACAGTAACCCTAACACAAACCCAAACCCTAAGCCTAGTCCTAACCATAGAACAAGCCCTAACACCAATCCTAACCCTAACCCTAGCTCTAGCCATAATCCTAAACCTAACCCTCGTCCTAGTCCTAAGAATAACCATAAGCCTAGCCCTAACCATAACCATAATCATAACCCTAAACCGAGCACTAGCCCTATCCCTAATCTGAGCCCTAGACATAGCCCTAGCCCTAGCCCTAACCGCAATGCAAACCTTAGCCCTAGCCGTAGCCCTAAACGTCCCCCAAACCTAAACCTACCCCTAGCCCTAAACGTAACCCTAACCCAAAACCTAACCTTAGCCCTAGCCCTAGCCCTAACCCTAACACTAACAGTAACCCAAACACTAGCCCTAGCCCTAGCCCTAGCCCTAAACTTAACCCTAAACCTAACCCTAGCCCTAGCCCAAGCCCTAACCCTAACCCTGAAAAGAACCCTAGCCCTAGCCCTAACCCTAACTCTAAGGCTTCCCTAACTCTAACCGTAACCCTAAACCTAACCATAGCCCCAGACCCAACCCTAACCCTAGCCCTAGCCCTAGCCCTAGACCAAGCCCTAACCCTAATCCTAACCATAACCCTAAAACTAACCATAGCCGTAGCCCTAACCCAAACTCTAACACTAAGCCTAGCCCTAGCCCTAGGCCAAGCCCTAACCCTAATCCTAACCCTAATGCTAGCCCTAGCCCTAGCCCTAGCCCTAACCCTAACCATTGCCCTAGGCCTTACCATAAGCCTAACCCTAGCCCTAGACCTAACCCTAAACCTAACCCTAGCCTTAACACTAGCTCTAGTCCTAAACCTAAACCTAACCCTAGCCCAGGCCCTAGCCCTAGCCCTAGCCCTAATACTAACCCTAAACCTAACCCCAACCCTCGCCCTAACCATAACCCTAACCCAAAACCTAACCCTAACCATAGCATTAAACATAACCATATAACTAACCCTAACTCTAGCCCTAGCCCTACCTTAACCATAGCCCTAGCCCTAGCCCTAAACCTAACCCTAACCCTAGCCCTAGCTCTAGAACTAACACTAAACTAACACTAGCCCTAGATGTAGCCCTATCCCAAAACTAACCCTAAACTGAAATCGAAACTGAAACTGAACCCTAAAACTAAACTTAATACTAGCCCTAGCACTAGCAATAGCCCTAACCCTAACCCTAACCCTAGCCCTAGCCCTAGCCCTAACCCTAACCCAAACCCTAAAGTTAAGCATAGCCCTAGCCCTAGCCCTAGCCCTAACCCTAGCCCTAGCCCTAGCCCTAGACCAAGCCCTAACCGTAATCCTATCCATAACCCTAACACTAACCCTAGCCCTAGCCCTAGACCAAGCCCTAGCCCTAGCCCTAGCCCTAGCCCTAGCCCTAGCCCTAAGCCTAACCCTAACTCTAACCCTAGCCCTTGCCCTAGGCCCAACCCTAACCCTAACCCTAACCCTACCCTAGCCCTAGCCCTAGCACTATCCCTAAACCTAAACCTAACCTTAACACTAGGCCTAGCCCTAACCCTAACCCTAACCCCAACCCTAGCCCTAGCCCTAGCCCTAACACTAATCATAACCCTAACCCAAACCCGAACCCGAACCCTAATCCTACCCGAACCTGAACCCTAACCCTAATCCTACAGTTAACGTTAACCATAGCCTTAGACTTAGTCATAGTCCCTAGTGCTAACACAGCACTAGCCCTCAAGCTAAACCTACACCTAACCCTAACCCTAACCATAGCCCTAACACAAACCCTAGCTTTAACACTAACACTAATCCTAAAACTGAGCCTAGCATAGTCCTACCTCAAACCCTAACACTAGCCCTAGCTGTAAACCTAAACATAAACCTAACACTAAAAAGAGCTCTAGCCCTAACCCTAACACTAACACTAACCCTAACCCTAGCCCTAGCCCTAGACCTAACCCTAACCATTGCCCTAGCCCTAACCCTAACCCTAGGCCTAACCCTAGCCGTAACCATAAACCTAACCCTAAACCTAACCATAGCCCTAGCCCTAGCCCTAGCACTAACCCTAGCCCTAACACTAGACCTAGTCCTAACCCTAACCCTAATCCTAACCCTACCCTAGACCTAGCCCAAGCCCTAGCCCTAACCCTAACCCCAGCCATAACCCTACCCTAAACCTAACCCGAACCTTAACCCTAGCACTAACCCTAACCCTAAACCTAACCCCAACCCCAACTCCAACCCCAAACCTCACCCTAACATAGCCCTAGCCCTAACCCTAACCCAAGCCATAACCCTACCCTAAACCCAACCCTAGCCCTAAACCTAAACTTAACCCTAGCCCTGAAACTTATTGTAACCCTAAGCCTAAACCGAACCCGAACCCTAACCCTAACACAAACCCAAACCCATATCTGAAACCGAACCCTAACCCTTAACCTAATCCTAGACCTAAACTTAACCATAGCCTTAGACTTAGTCATAGTCCAAACTGTTAACACAGCACTAGCCCTAAAGCTAACACTACCCCTAAACCTAACTATAACCCTAGCCCTAACCCTTACGTTACCTTTAACACTATACCTAATCCTAACCATAACCCTAGCCCTAACCCTAGCCCAAGCCCTAACCCTAACACTATCCCTAACCCTAACCATAGTCCTAGCCCTAAGACAAACCCTAACCCTAGCCCTAGCCCTAGCCCTAGTGCAAGCCCTAAACCTAAACCTAGACCTAGTCCTAGGCCTAGCCCTAGGCCTAGCCCTAACCTTAACGCTAACCTAAGCCTAGCCCTAGCCCTAGCCCTAACCCTAACCCTAACCCTAGCCCTAACCCTAACCCTAAACCTAACCCTAACCTTAACACGAGCCCTAGACCTAACCCTAACCCTAACCCTAGACCTAGCCCTAGAACTAGCCATAACCCTAACCCTAAACCTAACCCTAGCCCTAGACCTAATCTTTACCCTAACCCTAGCCCTAACCCAAGCATAACCATAGCCCTAACACTAACCATACCCTAGCCCTAACCCTAACCCTAACCCTAAGGCTAACCCTAGACCTACACCTAGCCCTAACCCTAACCCCAACCCTAACCATAGCCCAAGCCCTAACCCTAACTCTAACCCTAGACCTACACCTAACCCTAAACCTAGCCCTAGCCATTACCCTAACCCTAAACCCAACCCTAGCCCTTAACCTAACCTTAACCCTAGCCCTGAACCTAACGCCAACCCTAGCCTAAACCGATCCCGAACCCTAACCCTAACCCAAATCCAAACCCGAATCCGAAACCGAACGCTAACCCTAACCCTAACCCTAAACCTAATCCTACACCTAACCTTAACAATAACCTTAGACTTAGTCATAGGCCTAACTGTTAACACAGCACTAGCCCTAAAGCTAACCCTACCCCTAAACCTAACTCTAACCCTAGCCCTAACCCTTACGTTAGCTTTAACACTATACCTAATCCTAACCGTAACCCTAGCCCTAGCCCTAGCCCAAGCCCTAAACCTAACCCTAGACCTAGCCTTAGCCATAGCCCTAGCCCGAGCCATAACCCTAACCCTAACCCTAGCCCTAGACCTAGCACTAGCCCTAACCCTAAACCTAACCCTAACCTTAACAACAGCCCTAGAAATAACCCTAAACCTAACACTAGCCCTAGCCCTAGCCCTAGAACTAGCCCTAACCCTAACCCTAAACCTAACCCTAGCCCTAGACCTAATCTTAACCCTAACCCTAACACTAGCCCTAACCCTAGGCCTAACCCTAACCCTAACCCTAACTCTAACACTAGCCCTAGCCCTAGCCCTAGACCTAGCCCTAGCCCTACCCCTAGCCCTAGCCCTAGCGGTTACCCAAGCCCTAACCCTAAACCTAGGCATAGCCCTAACCCTAAACCTAACACTAACCTGGCCATAGCCCTAGACCTAGGCCTAGCCCTAGATCTAGCCGTAGCCCTAACCCTACCCTAACCCTAGCCCTAAAAGTAACCGTACCCCTAACACTAATCGTATCCCTAACCCTACCACTAACACTAGCCCTAGCACTAGCAATAGCCCTAACACTAACCCTAACCCTAACCCTAGCCCTAGCCCTAACCCTAATCTGAGCCCTAACTCTAGACCTAAAGCTAGCCGTAGCCCTAGCCCTTGACAAAGCTCTAACCCTAAGCCTTAACATAACGCTAACACTAACCCTAGCCCTAGCACTAGACCAAGGCCTAACCCTAACCCTAACCCTAGCCCTAGCCCTAGACCTAACCCTAATCCTATCCATAACCCTAACCGTAACCCTACCCCTAGCCCTAGCCCTAGACATAGCCTTAACCCTAAACCTCGCCTTAACCTTAACACTAGCCCAAACCCTAACCCTAACCCTACCCTAGCCATAGCCCTAGCCCTAGCCCTAGCCCTAACACTAACCCTAACCCTAAACCTCGCACTAGCCCTAGCCCTAACCCTAACCCTAACTCTAAAACTAACCCTAGTGCTAGACCTAAACATAACTCTAACTCTAGTCCTAGCCCTAGCCCTAGCCATAACATTAAACCTATCCATAACTCTAGCCTTAGCCCTAACCCTAACCCAAACCCTAGCACTGGCCCTAGCCTTAACTCTAACCCTCACCCAAAACCTAACCCCAACCAAACCCCAAACCCAATCCTATTCCTAGCCCTAGCCCTAGCCCTAACAATAACCCTAAACCTAGCCCTAAACCTAGCCCTAAGCCCAACACTAAACCTAATCCTTGCCCTAGCCCCAACCCTAACAGTAACCCTAACACTAACCGTAGCTCTAGCCCTAACCCTAACAGTAACCCTAACACTAACCCAAACCCTAGCACTGGCCCTAGCCTTAACTCTAACCCTCACCCAAAACCTAACCCCAACCAAACCCCAAACCCAATCCTATTCCTAGCCCTAGCCCTAGCCCTAACAATAACCCTAAACCTAACCCTTGCCCTATCCCCAACCCTAACAGTAACCCTAACACTAACCATAGCCCTAGCCCTAACCCTAACAGTAACCTTAACACTAACCCAAACCCTAAGCCTAGTCCTAGCCATAGACCTAGCTCTAACCCCAATCCTAACCCTAACCCTAGCTCTAGGCTTAGCCTAAACCTAACCCTCGCCCTAGCCCTAACCCTAACCCTAAGCCTAGCCCTAACCATAACTGTAATCATAACACTAAACCTAGCCCTCGACCTAACCCTAACCTGAGCCCTAGCCCTAGCCCGAGGCCTAGCCCTAATCCTAATGCTAACCCTAGCTACTGCTGTAGCCCTAAACGTAACCCTAAACCTAAGCATAGCCCTAGCCCTAAACCTAACCCTAACCCGAAACCTAACCCTAACCCTAACCCTAACCCTAACCCTAACCGTAACCGTAACCCTAACCCTAACCCTAGCCCTAGCCCTAGCCCTAGCCCTAGTCCTAATCCTAGCACTAGCCCTAGCCCTAGCCCTAGACCAAGCCCTAACCCTAACCCTAACCCTAGCCCTAGCCCTAACCCTAACTCTAATTCTTCCCTAAACATAACCGTAAACCTAACCCTAACCCTAGGCCTATCCCTAAGCCTAACCCAAGCACTAGCCCTAAAACTAACCCTAGACCTAACCCTAACCGTAACCCTAACCCTACGTCTTACACTAGTCCTAGCACTAGCAATAACCCTAACCCTAAACCTAACCCTAGACCTAGGCCTAGCCCTAGCCCTAACCAGAACCCTAAAGCTAAGCATAGCCCTAGACCTAGACCTAATCCTAGACCTAGCCCTAGCCCTAGCCAAAGCCATCAACCTAATACTAACCATAAGCCTAACACTAACCATAGCCGTAGGCCTAACCCAAACCCTAACACTAACCCTAGCCCTAGCCCTAGCCCTAGCCCTAAACCTAACCCTAACCCTGACCCTAACCATAACCCTCGACCTAGCCATAACCCTAACCCCAACCCTACCCTAGCCCTAAACCTAACCTTAACCCAAGCCCTAGTCCTAACCCTAAATCTAACCCTAGCCCTAGCCCTAATCCTAGCCCTAACCCTAACCCTAAACCTAACCCTAGCCCTAGCCCTAGCCCTAACCCTAATCCTAAACCTAACCATAACAGTAGCCTTAACCCTAACCGTATACCTAACCCTAACCCTAGCCCTAGCCCTAGCCCTAGCCCTAGCCCTAAACCTAACCCTAACCCTAACCTGAAACCAAAATCGAACCCTAAACCTGATCCTAACACTAGCCCTAGCACTAGCAATAGCCCTAACCCTAACACTAACCCTAGCCTTAGACGTAGCCCTAACCCTAACCGGAATCAGAACCCTAACTCTAGCCTTAGCCCTAGCCCTAACCCTATCCCTATCCCTAGCCCTAACAATAACCCTAACCCTAGCCCTAGCCCTAACCCTAACCGTAGCCCTAATCCTAACCCTAACCCTAGCCCTAAGCCTACCCCAAAACCTAACCCAGGGCCTCACCCTAAAACTAACTCTAAGCCTAGCCCTAACCATAAACGTAACCCTAATCCTAAACCTAGCCCTAGCCTACACCCTAAACCTAACCCTAGCCCTAACCCTATACCCCAAACCTAGCCCTAGCCCTTACCCTAACCTTAACACTAGACGTAGCCCTAACCCTAGCCCTAAACCTAACGATAAACATAACCTCAACAATAGCCCTAACACTAGCCCTAAGCCTAACCCAAACACTAACTATCGCCTTAGCCCAATCCCTAACCCTAAAACTAGTCATAACCATAACCGTAACGCAAACCCTAACACTAGCTTTAGCCCTAACCCTAACCTGAGTCCTAGTCCTAGCCCTAGCCCTAGCCCTAACCCTAAACCTAGCCCTAAACCTAACACTATTCCTAACCCTAACCATAACCCTAACCCTAACCCTAACCCTAGCCCTAGCCCTAGCCCTAAACTTAACCCTAAACCTAACCCTAACCCTAGCCATAGCCCTAGCCCTAACACTAAACCTAACCCTAGCCCTAGCCCTAACCCTAACTCTAAGGCTTCCCTAACCATAACCGTAAACCTAACCCTAACCCTAGCCCTAGCACTAACCCTACCAGATCCCTAGACCTAGGACTAGCCCTAACCTAACCGTAGCCCTAGCCCTAAAATTAACCATAGGCCTAACCCTAACCATAACCCTAACCCTACCACTAACACTAGGCATAGCACTAGCAATAGCCCTAAACCTAACACTAATCCTAGCCCTATCCCTAGCCCTAACCCTAACCCTAACCCTAAAGCTAAGCACAGTGCTAGCCCTAGCCCTAAACCTAGCCCTAACTTTAGCCCTACACCAAGCCCTAACACTAATCCTAACCATAACCCTAACACAAACCATAGCCGTAGCCCTAAAACAAAGCCTAACAAAAACCCTAGACCTAGACCTAGACCAAGCCCTAACCCTAATCCTAACCCTAACCCTAAACAAACCATAGCCGTAGCCCTGAAACAAACCCTAACAAAAACCCTAGACCTAGACCTACACCAAGCGCTAACCCTAACCCTAACCCTAACCCTAACCCTAATCCCAACCTCAAACTCAACCCCAAACACAAAGCTAACACTAGCCCTAGACTTAGATCTAGCCTAACCCTAACCCTAACGCTAACCCTAGCCCTAACCCTAGCCCTAACCCTAACCCTAACCCTAACCCTTTCCCTCGCCTTAACCCTAGCCCTAACCCTAACTCAAACCCTAATGCTAGCCCTAGCCCTAGCCCTAGGCCTAGCCCTAAACCTTACCCTAGCCCTAGCCCTAGCCCTAGCCCTAACCCTAACCCTAACCATAGCCCTAGCCCTAACCCTAACTCTAACCCTAGACCTAAACCTAAAGCTAACCCTAGCCATTACTCTAACCCTAACCTCAACCCTTGTCCTAGCCCTAGAACTAGCCCTAACCCTAATGCTAACGTTAACCATAACCCAAACCCGAACCCGAAACGGAAACCTAACCCTAACCCTAACCCGAACACAAACCCTAACCCGAAACCTAAGCCTACCCGATCCCGAACAAAAACAGAACCCGAACCTTAAACCTAATGCTACAGCTAACCTTAACCATAGCCTTAGACTTAGTCTTAGTACTAAATGCTAACAAAGCACTAGCCCTAAAGCTAACCCTACACCTAACCCTAAACCTAGCCCTAACCCTAAACCTAACCCAAGCCCTGACCCTAACATTAACCCTAGACTTAGATTAACACTAACCCTAGCCCTAACCCTAACCATAACCCTAACCCTAAACGTAATCCTAGGCCTAGCCCCAGCCCTAGCCCTAACCCTAACCCTAACCCTAGCCCTGGCCCTAGACCTAGCCCTAGCCGTAACCCTAACACTTACCCTAGCCCTAGCGCTAATATAACCCTAACCCTAGCCCTAACCCTAAACATAACCATAGCCCAAGCTCTAGCCCTAGCACTAACCCTAACCCTAACACTAGCCCTGGCCCTAGCCCTAGCCCTAGCCATAACCCTAACCCTTACCCTAGCCCTAGCGCTAATATAACCCTAACCCTAGCACTAACCACAACCCTAACCCTAAGCCCTAACCCAAAACATAACCCTAGCCCTAGCTCTAGCCCTAGCACTAACCCTAATCCTAACCCTTGTCCTAACCCTAGCATT
>CM027406.1:202020-217704 GCA_015711505.1 Sylvilagus bachmani | reverse complement strand
CCCTAACCCTAGCCCTAACACTTACCATAGCCCTAACTTTAACTCTAACCCAAACACTAAGGCTAGCCCTAGCCCTAGACCTAGCCCTAAACCTAACCCTAACCCTAACCATAGCCCTAGCCCTAACCATAACCCTAATCCTAACCCTAGATCTAGACCTAGCCCAAGGCCTAGCCCTAACCCTAACCCCAGCCGTAACCCTACCCTAACCCTAACCCTAACCCGAACCTTAACCCTAGCCCTAACCCTAACCCTAAACCTAACCCCAACCCCAACTCCAACCCCAAACCTCACCCTAACATAGCCCTAGCCCTAACCCTGACCCAAGCCATAACCCTACCCTAAACCCAACCCTAGCCCTAAACCTAGCCTTAACCCTAGCCCTGAACCTAACCCTAACCCTAATCCAAACCCGAACCCAAACATGAACCCGAAAACTAACCCAAATCCAAACCCGAATCCGAAACCGAAAACTAACCCTAACCCTAATCCTAAACCTAATCCTACACGTAACCTTAACCATAGCCTTAGACTTAGTCATAGTCCTAACTGTTAACACAGCACTAGCCCTAAAGCTAACCCTACCCCTAAACCTAACCCTAACCCTAGCCCTAACCCTTACGTTAGCTTTAACACTATACCTAATCCTAACCCTAACCCTGGCCCTTGCCATAGGCCTAAACCTAACCCTAACCCTAGCCCTAGCCCTAACCCTAACCCTCACCCTCATCCTAACCCTAACCCTAACCCTAACCCTAACCCAAACCATAGCCCTAGCCCTAAGACAAACCCTAACCCTAGCCCTAGCCCTAGCCCTAGCCCTAGTACAAGCCCTCAACCTAACACTAGCCCTAGCCCTAGCCCTAGCCCTAGCACTAGCCCTAGCCCTAACCCTAACGCTAACCTAAGGCTAGCCCTAGCCCTAGCACTAACCCTAACCCTAACCCTAGCCCTAGCCCTATCCCTAAACCTAACCCTAACCTTAACACCAGCCCTAAACCTAACCCTAAACCTAACCCTAGCCCTAGCCCTAGCCCTAACCCTAACCCTAACCCTAACGTTAACCATAACCCAAACCCGAACCCGAAACGGAAACATAACCCTAACCCTAATCCGAACACAAACCCTAACCTGAACCCTAAGCCTACCCGATTCCGAACAAAAACAGAACCCGAACCCAAAACCTAATCCTACAGCTAACCTTAACCATAGCCTTAGACTTAGTCATAGTCCTAAAAGCTAACAAAGCACTAGCCCTAAAGCTAACCCTACACTTAGCCCTAACCCTAGCCCTAACCCTAAACCTAACCCAAGCCCTGACCCTAACATTAACCCTAGACTTAGATTTAGCACTAGCCCTAGTCCTAACCCTAACCCTAACCCTAACCCTAAACGTAATCCTAGGCCTAGCCCCAGCCCTAGCCCTAACCCTAACCCTAACCCTAGCCCTGGCCCTAGCCCTAGCCCTAGCCGTAACCCTAACACTTACCCTAGCCCTAGCGCTAATATAAGCCTAAACCTAGCCCTAACCACAACCCTAACCCTAGCCCTAACCCTAAACATAACCCTAGCCCTAGCTCTAGCCCTAGCACTAACCCTAACCCTAACCCTAGCCCTGGCCCTAGCCCTAGCCCTAGCCCTAGCCGTAACCCTAACCCTTACCCTAGCCCTAGTGCTAATATAACCCTAACCCAAGCCCTAACCACAACCCTAACCCTAAGCCCTAACCCAAAACATAACCCTAGCCCTACCTCTAGCCCTAGCACTAACCCTAATCCTAACCCTTGCCCTAACCCTAGCATTCTCCCTAATCCTAACCCTAACCCTAACCCTAGCCCAAGACATAGCCTAAAACCTAACCCTAAACCTAACCCTAACCGTAGCATTAACAATAACCGTAACCCTAACCCTAAACCTAGCCCTAGCCCTAACCATAACACTAGTCCTTGCCCTAGCCCTAGCCCTAAACCTATCCCTAGCCGTAGCCCTAGAACTAACCCTAAACCTAACCCTAGGCCTAGCCCAGGCAATAACCCTAATCCTAAATCTAACCCGAACCCGAACCTGAACCCTAACCCTAACCCTAACCCTAGCCCTAAACCTAGCCCTAACCCTAACCCTAACCCTAGCACTAGCCCTAGCCCTAACCCTAGTCCTAACCCTAACCCTAACCCTAAACCCAACCTCAAACCCAACCCCAACCCCAACCCTAACCCTAGCCCTAGCCTTAGCCCTGCCCTAACCCTAACCCTAACCCTAACCCTAACCCTAGCCCTACCCTAACCCAAACTCTAACCCTCGTGGTAGCCTTAACCCTAGCCCTAACCCTAGCCCTAACACTTACCATAGCCCTAGCCCTAACTCTAACGCAAAAACTAAGGCTAGCCCTAGCCCTAGACAAGCCCTAAAACGAACCCTAAACCTAAACATAGCCCTAGCCCTAACCATAACCCTAATCCTAACCCTAGACCTAGACCTAGCCCAAGCCCTAGCCCTAACCCTAACCCCAGCCATAACCCTACCCTAACCCTAACCCTAACCCGAACCTTAACCCTAGCCCTAACCCTAACCCTAAACCTAACCCCAACCCCAACTCCAACCCCAAACCTCATCCTATCATAGCCCTAGCCCTAACCCTAACCCAAGCCATAACCCGACCCTAAACACAACCCTAGCCCTAAACCTAACCTTAACCCTAGCCCTGAACCTAACCCTAAACCTGACCCTAACCCTAATCGAAACCCGAACCCAAACATGAACCCGAAAACTAACCCAAACCCAAACCCGTATCCGAAACCGAAACCTAACCCTAACCCTAACCCTACACCTAATCCTACACGTAACCTTAACCATAGCCTTAGACTTAGTCATAGTCCTAACTGTTAACACAGCACTAGCCCTAAAATAAACCCTACCCCTAAACCTAACCCTAACCCTAGCCCTAACCCTTACGTTAGCCTTAACACTGTACCTAAACTTAACCATAACCCTAGCCCTAGCCCTAGCCGAAGCCCTAACCCTAACCCTAACCCTAACCCTAACCCTAACCCTAACCCTAACCCTAACCCTAAAGCTAAGCACAGTGCTAGCCCTAGGCCTAGCCCTAGCCCTAGCCCTAGCCCTAGCCCTAGACCAAGCCCTAACCCTAACCCTAACCCTAGCCCTAACATTAACATAGCTGTAGCCATAACCCAAATCCTAACACTAACCCTACCGCTAGCCCTAGACCAAGCGCTAACCATAACCGTAACCCTAACCCTAACCCTAACCCTAATCCCAACCTCAAACCCAACCCCAAACACAAAGCTAACACTAGCCCTAGACTTAGATCTAGCCTAACCCTAACCCTAACCCTAACCCTAGCCCTAACCAGAACCCTAACCCTAACCCTTTCCCTCGCCTTAACCCTAGCCCTAACCCTAACTCAAACCCTAATGCTAGCCCTAGCCCTAGGCCTAGCCCTAAATCTCACCCTAGCCCTAGCCCTAGCCCTAACCCTAACCCTAACCATAGCCCTAGCCCTAACCCTAACTCTAACCCTAGACCTAAACCTAAAGCTAACCCTAGCCCTAGCCATTACCCTAACCCTAACCTCAATCCTAGCCCTAAACCTAGCCCTAACCCTAACCCTAACCCTAACGGTAACCATTACCCAGACCTGAATCCGAAACGGAAACCTAACCCTAACCCTAACCCGAACACAAACCCTAACCTGAACCCTAACCCTACCCGATCCCGAACCGAAAACCGAACCCGAACCCTAAACTTAATCCTACAGCTAACCTTAACCATAGCCTTAGACTTAGTCATAGTCCTATATGCTAACAAAGCACTATCCCTAAAGCTAACCCTACACTTAACCCTAAACCTAGCCCTAACCCTAAACCTAACCAAAGCCCTGACCCTAACATTAACCCTAGACTTAGATTAACACTAACCCTAGCCCTAACCCTAACCATAACCCTACCCTAAACGTAATCCTAGGCCTAGCCCCAGCCCTAGCCCTAACCCTAACCCTAACCCTAGCCCTGGCCCTAGCCCTAGCCCTAGCCATAACCCTAACACTTACCCTAGCCCTAGCGCTAATATAAGCCTAACCCTAGCACTAACCACAACCCTAACCCTAAGCCCTAACCCAAAACATAACCCTAGCCCTAGCTCTAGCCCTAGCACTAACCCTAATCCTAACCCTTGTCCTAACCCTAGCATTCTCCCTAATCCTAATCCTAACCCTAACCCTAACCCTAACCCTAACACTAGCCCAAGACATAGCCTTAACCCTAACCCTAAACCTAACCCTAACCCTAGCACTAACACTAACCCTAACCCTAAACCTAGCCCTAGCCCTAACCGTAACACTAGCCCTTGCCCTAGCCCTAGCCCTAAACCTATCCCTAGCCGTAGCCCTAGAACTAACCCTAAACCTAACCCTAGGTCTAGCACAAGCAATAACCCTAACCCTAACTCTAACCCGAACCCGAACCTGCACCCTAACCCTAGCCCTAACCCTAGCCCTAACCCTAACCCTAACCCTAGCACTAGCCCTAGCCCTAACCCTAGTCCTAACCCTAACCCTAACCCTAACCCCAACCTCAAACCCAACCCCAGCCCCAACCCCAACCCTAACCCTAGCCCTAGCCTTAGCCCTACCCTAACCCTAACACTAATCCTAACCCTAACCCTAACCCTAACCCTAGCCTTAACCCTAACCCTAACTCTAACCCTCGCGCTAGCCTTAATCCTAGCCCTAACCCTAGCCCTAACACTTACCATAGCCCTAACTTTAACTCTAACCCAAACACTAAGGCTAGCCCTAGCCCTAGACCTAGCCCTAAACCTAACCCTAACCCTAACCATAGCCCTAGCCCTAACCATAACCCTAATCCTAACCCTAGACCTAGACATAGCCCAAGCCCTAGCCCTAACCCTAACCCCAGCCGTAACCCTACCCTAACCCTAACCCTAACCCAAACCTTAACCATAACCCTAACCCTAACCCAAACCTAACCCCAACCCCAACTCCAACCCAAAACTCACCCTAACATAGCCCTAGCCCTAACCCTGACCCAAGCCATAACCCTACCCTAAACCCAACCCTAGCCCTAAACCTAACCTTAACCCTAGCCCTGAACCTAACACTAACCCTAATCCAAACCCGAACCCAAACATGAACCCGAAAACTAACCCAAATCCAAACCCGAATCCGAAACCGAAAACTAACCCTAACCCTAATCCTAAACCTAATCCTACACGTAACCTTAACCATAGCCTTAGACTTAGTCATAGTCCTAACTGTTAACACAGCACTAGTCCTAAAGGTAACCCTACCCCTAAACCTAACCCTAACCCTAGCCCTAACCCTTACGTTAGCTTTAACACTATACCTAATCCTAACCCTAACCCTGGCCCTTGCCATAGGCCTAAACCTAAACCTAACCCTAGCCCTAGCCCTAACACAAACCCTAGCTTTAACACTAACCCTAATCCTAAAACTGAGCCTAGCATAGTCCTAACTCAAACACTAACACTAGCCCTAGCCGTAACCCTAACCCTAAACCTAACACTAACAATAGCTCTAGCCCTAACCCTAACACTAACACTAACCCTAGCCCTAGCCCTAGCCCTAGCCCAAGCCCTAGACCTAACCCTAACCATTGCCCTAGCCCTAATCCTAACCCTAACCCTAACCCTAACCATAACCCTAGCCCTAACCATAAACCTAACCCTAAACCTAACCAGAGCCCTAGCCCTAGCCCTAGCACTAACCCTAGCCCTAACACTAGACCTAGTCCTAACCCTAACACTAATCCTAACCCTACCCTAGATCTAGCCCATGCCCTAGCCCTAACCCTAACCCCAACCATAACCCTACCCTAACCCTAACCCGAAACTTAACCCTAGCACTAACCCTAACCCTAAACCTAACCCCAACCCCAAATCCAACCCCAAACCTCACCCTATCATAGCCCTAGCCCTAACCCTAACCCAAGCCATAACCCTACCCTAAACCCAACCCTAGCCCTAAACCTAACCTTAACCCTAGCCCTGAACCTAACCATAACCCTAGTCTAAACCGAACCCGAAACCTAACCCTAACCCAAACCCAAACCCGAATCCAAAACCGAACCGTAACCCTAACTCTAACCCTAAACCTAATCCTACACTTAACATTAACCATAGCCTTACTTAGTCATAGTCCTAACTGTTAACACAGCACTAGCCCAAAGCTAACCCTACCCCTAAACCTAACTCTAACCCTAGCCCTAACCCTTACGTTAGCTTTAACACTATACCTAATCCTAACACTAACCCTAACACTAGCCCTAGAACAAGCCCTAACCCTAACACTAGCCCTAACCATAACCCTAACCCTAACCCTAACCCTAAACCTAAGCAAAACCCTAACCATAGCCCTAGCCCTAAGCCAAACCCTAACCCTAGCACTAGCACTAGTGCAAGCCCTAAACCTAACCCTAGACCTAGCCCTAGCCCTAGCCCTCACCTTAACCCTAACCCTAACCTAACCCTAACCATAGCCCTAGCCCTAAACCAAACCCTAACCCTAGCCCTAGCTCTAGCCCTAACCCTAACCCTAACCTAAGCCTAGCCCTAGCCCTAGCCCTAACCTTATTCCTAACCCTAGCCCTAACCCTAAACCTAAGCCTAACCTTAACACCAGCCCTAGACCTAACCCTAAAACTAACCCTAACCCTAGCCTTAGAACTAGCCCTAACCCTAACCCTAAACCTAACCCTAGCCCTGGACCTAACCTTAACCCTAACCCTAACCCTAACCCTAGCCTTAGCCCTAACACTAACCCTAACCCTAACCATTGCCATAGCCCTAACCCTAACCCTAAAACTAAGGCTAGCCCTAGACCTAGACCTAGCCCTAACCCTAACCCCAACCCTAACCGTAACCCTAGCCATAACCCTAACTCTAACCCTAGACCTAAACCTCACCCTAACGCTAGCCCTAGCCATTACCCTAAACCTAACCCCAACCCTAGCCATAAACCTAACCCGAACCTGAACCCTAACCCTACCCTAACCCTACCCTATTCCTAACCCTAACCCTAACCCGACCCGAACCCAAACCCTAACCCGAACCCTAACAATACCCTAACCCGAACCCTAACCCTACCAGAACCTGAACCCTAATCCTACAGTTAACCTTAACCATAGCCTTAGACTTAGTCATAGTCATAAATGCTAACACAGCACTAGCCCTCAAGCTAAACCTACACCTAACCCTAACCCTAACCCTAGCCCTAACACAAACCCTAGCTTTAACACTAACCCTAATCCTAAAACTGAACCTCGCATAGTCCTAACTCAAACCCTAACACTAGCCCTAGCCGTAACCCTAACCATAAACATAACACTAACAATAGCTCTAGCCCTAACCCTAACCCTAGCCCTAGCCCTAGCCCTAGCCCTAGCCCTAGCACTAGCAATAGCCCTAACCCTAAACCTAACCCTAGCCCTAGCCCTGCCCTAACACTAACACTAACTCTAAAGCTAAGCATATCCCCAGCCCTAGCCCTAGCCCTAGCACTAATCCTAGCCCTAGCCCTAAACCTAGACCAAGCCCTAGACCAAGCCCTAACCCTAATCCTAACCATAATCCTAACACTAACCATAGCCGTAGCCCCAACCCAAGCCCTAACACTAACCCTAAACCTAGACCTAGCACTAGCCCTGCCCTAGCCATAACCCTAAACCTAACCCTAAACCTAAAGCTAAGCATAGCCCTATCCCTATCCCTAGCCCTAGCCCTAGCCCTAGACCAAGCCCTAACCCTAATCATAACCATAACCCTAACATTAACAGAGCTGTAGCCATAAACCAAACCCTAACACTAACCCTACCCCTAGCCCTAGACCAAGCCCTACCCTAACCCTAACCCTATTCCCAACCTCAAACCCAACACCAAACACAAAGCTAACACTATCCCTTAGCCTTAGATCTACCCTAACCATAACCCTAACCCTAGCCCTAGCCCTAATCCTAGCCCTAGCCCTAACACTAACTCTAACCCTCGCCCTTGCCCTAACCGTATCCCAAAACCTAGTCTTAACACTAATCATAGCCCTAGCCCTAACCCTAACCCAAACCCTAATACTAGCCCTAGCCCTAGACCTAGCCATAAACCTAACCCTAACTCTAACCCTTACCATAGACCTAGCCCTAACCCTAAACCTAAACCTAGACCTAAACCTAAAGCTAAGCCTAACCCTAGCCATTACACTAACCCTAACCTCAACCCTAGCCCTAGCCCTAGAACTAGCCCTAAACCTAACCAGAGCCCTAGCCCTAGGCCTAGGCCTAACCTAACCCTAACACTAGCCCTAAAGCTAACCCTAGCCCTAACCCTAATCTTAACCCTAACAATACCACTAACACTAGCCCTAGCACTAGCAATAGCCCTACCCCTAACCCTAACCCTAGCGCTAGCACTAACGCTAACCCTAACCCTAAAGCTAAGCATAGCCCTAGCAATAGCCCTAGCCCTAGCCCTAACCCAAGATCTAGGCCTAGACCTAGACCAAGCCCTAACACTAATCCTACCCATATCCCTAACACTAACCCAAGCCCTAGCCCTAGACCTGACCCTAAATCTAACACTAACCTTAACACTAGGCCTAGCACTAACCCTAACCCGAACCCTAACCCTAGCACTAGGCCTAGCCCTAGCCCTAACACTAACCCTAACCCTAAACCTAGCCCTAGCCCTAGACCTAACCCTAACCCTAACCCTAACTCTAAAACTAACCCTAGTCCTAGACCTAAACCTAAACCTAACTCTAGCCCTAGCCCTAACCCTAGCCATAACCTTAACCCTATCCATAACCCTAGCCTTAGCCCTAACCCTAACCCTAACCTTAGCACTAGCCCAAGCCTTAACTCTAACCCTCACCCAAAAACTAACCCCAACCAAACCCCAAAACCAATCCTAATCCTAGCCCAAGCCCTAGCCCTAACAATAACCCTAAACCTAGCCGTAAACCTAGACTTAAGCCTAAACCTAACACTAACCCTTGCCCTAGCCCCAACCCTAACAGTAACCCTAACACTAACCGTAGCACTACACCTAACCCTAATGGTAACCCTAACACTAACCCAAACCCTAAGCCTAGTCCTACCCTAGACCTAGCCCTAACCCTAACCAGAGCCCTAGCCCTAGGCCTAGCCCTAACACAACCCTAACACTAGCCCTAAAGCTAACCCTAGCCCTAACCCTAACCTTAACCCTAACAATACCACTAACACTAGCCCTAGCACTAGCAATAGCCCTAACCCTAACCCTAACACTAGCCCTAGCACTACCCAAGCACTAACGCTAACTCTAACCCTAAAGCTAAGCATAGTCCTAGCCCTAGCACTAGCCCTAGCCCTAACCCAAGCTCTAGGCCTAGCCCTAGACCAAGCCCTAACCCTAATCCTAACCATATACCTAACACTAACCCTAGCCCTAGCCCTAGACCTGACCCTAAATGTAACCCTAACCTTAACACTAGGCCTAGCCCTAAACCTAACCCGAACCCTAACCCTAGCCCTAGGCCTAGCCCTAGCCCTAACACTAACCCTAACATTAAACATAGCCCTAGCCCTAGCCCTAGACCTAACCCTAACCCTAACCCTAACCCTAACGCTAAAACTGACCCTAGTCCTAGACCTAAACCTAACCCTAACTCTAGCCCTAGCCCTAGCCCTACCATAACATTAACCCTATTCATAACCCTTGTCTTAGCCTTAACCCTAACCCTAACCCTAGCACTAGCCCTAGCCTTAACTCTAACCTTCAACCAAAACCTAACCCCAACCAAACCCCAAACCCAATCCTAATACTAGTCCTAGCCCTAGCCCTAACAATAACCCTAAACCTAGCCCTAAACCTAGCCCTAAGCCTAAACCTAACCCTAACCCTTGCCCTAGCGCCAACCCTAACAGTAACCCTAACACTGACCGTAGCACTACACCTAACCCTAACGGTAACCCTAAAACTAACCCAAACCCTAAGCCTAGTCCTAACCTAGACCTAGCCCTAACCCCAATCCGAACCCTAACACTAGCCCTAGCCCTAAGCCTAAACCTAACCCTCGCCCTAGCCCTACCCTAACCCTAAGCCTAGCCCTAACCATAACCGTAATCATAACACTAAACCTAGCCCTAGCCCAAACCCTAACCTGAGCCCTAGCCCTAGCCCTAGCCCTAACCCTAACGCTAACCCTGGCCCTAGCCGTAGCCCTAACCGTAACCCTAAACCTAAACCTAGCCCTAGCCCTAAATCTAACCCTAACCCGAAACCTAACCATAGCCCTAGCCCTAGCCCTAGCCCTAACACTAATCGTAACCCTAACCCTAACCCTAACCCTAGCCCTAACCCTAGCCCTAAACTTAACCCTAACCCTAACCCTAGCCCTAACCCTAGCACTAAACCTAATGCTAACCCTAGCCCTAGCCTTAGTCCTAACCCTAACCCGAAACCTAACCATAAACCTAGCCCTGGCCCTAGCTCTAGCCCTAACCCTAAACGTAACCCTAACCCTAACCCGAACCCTAGCCATAGCCCTAGCCCTAACCCTAACCCTAACCCTAAACCTAACCCTAGCCCTAGCCCTAACCCTACTTCTAAGGCTTCCCTAAACATAACTGTAAACCTAACCCTAACCCTAGCCCTAGCCCTAAACCTAACCCTAACCCTAGCCCTAAAACTAACCCTAGCCCTAACCCTAACCATAACCCTAAACCTACCTCTTACACTAGTCCTAGCACTAGCAATAGACCTAACCCTAAACCTAACCCTAGCCCTGGCCCTAGCCCTAGCCCTAACCGTAACCCTAACCCTTAAGCTAGGCATAGCCCTAGCACTAGCCTTAACCCTAGTCCTAATACTAGCCCTAGCCCTAGCCCTAGACTAAGCCCTAACACTAATCCTAACCATAACACTAACACTAAACAAAGCCGGACCACCAACCCAATTCCTGACACTAACCCTAGTCCTGGATGTAGACCAAGCCCTAACCCTAACCCTAACCCTAGCCCTAACACTAGTCCTAGCCCTAGACCTAACTCTAACCCTAACCCTAACCCTAGCCCTTGCCCTAGGCCTAACCCTATCCCTAGACCTAGCCATAGCCCTAAACCTAAACCTAACCCTAACCTTAACACTAGCCCTAGCCCTAAACTTAACCTTAACCCTAGCCCAGGCCCTCGCCCTAGACCTAGACCTAACACTAACCCTAACCATAGCCATAACCCACGCCCTAGCCATAACCCTAACCCTAACGCTAGCCCTAGCTCTAGCTCTAACCCTAACCCTAACCATAGCCCCAACCCTAACCCTAAACCTAACCCTAGCCCTAGCACTAGTCCTAGCCATAACAGTAACCCTAAACCTAACGCTAGCTCTAGCCCTAACCGTACACCAAACCCTAACCCTAGCCATAGCCCTAACCTTAACCCTAGACCTAGCCCTAGCCCTAACCTTCACGCTAAACCTAACCCTAGCCCTAGCCCTATACCCTAACACTAGCCCTAGCCCTTGCCCTGACCTTAACACTAGACGTAGCCCTAACCCTAGCCTTAACCCTAACGATAACCCTAACCCCAACAATAGCCCTAAACTAGCCCTAAGCCTAACCCAAACACTAACTATCACCCTAGCCCTATCCCTAACCCTAAAACTAGACATAACCATAACCGTAACCAAAAACCTAACACTAGCTCTAGCCCTAACCCTAACCCGAACCCTAGTACTAGCCCTAACGCTAGCCCTAACCCTAACGCTAGCCCTAGCCCTAACCCTAACCCCAACCCTAGCCCTAACCCTAACCCTAACCATAACCCTAGCCCTAGCCCTAGCCTTAACCCCAGCCCTAGCCCTAAAACTAACCCTAACCCTAGCCTTAACACTAACCCTAAACCTAACCCTAGACCTAGCCCTAACCCTAACTCTAAGGCTTCCCTAACCATAACCGTAAACCTAACAATAACCCTAGCCCTAGCACTAACCATAACCACAGCCCTAGCCCTAGGCCTATCCCTAGACCAAGCCCTAAACCTAACCCTAACCCTACCCATAGCCCTAGCCTTAGCCCTAAACCTAATCCTAACCCTAACCCTAGCCCTTGCCCTAAGCCTAACCCTAACAATAAGCACAGCCCTAGCCGTAACCCTAAATCTAACCCTAAACTTAACACAAGCTCTAGCACTAAACCTAACCCTAACGCTAGCCCTAGCTCTAACCCTAGCCCTATCCCTAGCCATAACACTAACCCTAACCCTGACCCTAACCCTTGCCCTAGCCATAACCCTAACCCTGACGCTACCCTAGCACTAATCCTAAACCTAGCCCTAGCCCTAACCCTGAACCTAACCCTAGCCGAAGCCCTAGCCATAGCCATAACACTAACCCTAACACTAACACTAACGCTAGCCCTAGCCGTAAGCATAGCTCTAACCCTAACCCTAACCCTTGCCCTAGCCCTAGCCCTAAACCTAATCATAAACCTAACCCTAACCCTAGCTTTAACCCTAACCGTATACCTAACCCTAGCCCTAGTCCTAGCCATAGGCATAACACTAACCCTAGCACTAGCCCTAGCCTTATCTCTAACCCTCACCCAAAACCTAACCCCAACCAAACCCCAAACCCATCCCTAATCCTAGCCCTAGCCCTAGCCCTAACAATAACACTAAACCTAGCCCTAAACCTAGCCCTAAGCCTAACCCTAACCATAACCCTTGCCCTAGCCCCAACCCTAACAGTAACCCTAATTCTAACCATAGTCCTAGCCCTAACCCTAACAGTAACCCTAACATTAACCCAAACCCTAAGCCTAGTGCTAGCCCTAGACCTAGCCCTAACCTCAATCCAAACCCTAACATTAGCCCAAGCCCTAAGCCTAAACCGAACCCTCGCCCTAGACCTAACCCTAACCCTAAGCCTAGCCCTAACCATAACCGTAATCGTAACCCTAAACCTAGCCCTAGCCCTAACCCTAACATGAGCCCTACCCCTAGCCCTAGCACTACACCTAACCCTAACCCTAAACCTAGCCCTAGCCGTAGCCCTAGCCCTAAACCTAAACCTAGCCCTAGCCCCAAAACTAAGCTTAACCCGAAACCTAACCGTAACCATAACCCTAACCCTAGCACTAAAACTAACCCTAGCCTTAACCCTAACCGCAACCCTAACCCTACCACTTACACTAGTCCTAGCACGAGAAATAGCCCTAACCCTAACCCTAACCCTAACCCTCGCCCTAGCCATAACATAACCCTAACCCTAGCCCTAGCCCTAACCCTAGCCCTAAGCCTACCCCAAAACCTAACCCTGGGCCTCGCCCTAAAATTAACCCAAAGCCTAGCCCTAACCAGAACCGTAACGCTAATCCTAAACCTAGCCCTAGCCTTCACCCTAAACCTAACCATAGCCCTAACCATAACCCTAACCCTAGCGCTAGCCCTTGCCCAAACCTTAACACTAGAAGTAGCCCTAACCCTAGCCCTAACCCTAACGATAACACTAACCCCAACAATAGCCCTAACACTAGCCCAAAGCCTAGCCCAAACACTATCGCCCTAGCCCTATCCCTAACCCTGAAACTAGCAATAACCATAACCGTAACCCAAACCCTAACCCTAACTCTAGCCCTAACCTTAACCCGAGCCCTAGTCCTAGCCCTAGCCGAGCCCTGACCCTAATCCTAGCCCTAGCCCTAACCCTAAACCTACCGCTAGCCCTATCCCTAGCCCTAGCCGAAACCCTAACCCTAACCCTAAAGCTAAGCATAGCCCTAGCCCTAGCCCTAACCCTAGCCCTAACCCTAATCCTAACCATAACCCTAACACTAACCATAGCCGTAGACCCAAACCAAACCCTAACACTAACACTAGCCCTAGCCCTAGACCAAGCCCTAACCCTAACCCTAACCTTAATCCTAGCCCTAGCCTTAGCCCTAGCCCTAGCCCTAACCCTAACCCTAACCCTAACCCTAGCACTTGCCCTAGACCTAACCCTAACCCTAAACCTAGCCCTAGCCCTAAACCTAAACCTAACCCTAAACTTAACACTAGCCCTAGCCCTAAACTTAACCCTAAACCTAACCCTAACCCTAGCCCTAGCCCTAGCCCTAACCCTAACCCTAAACCTAACCCTAGACCTAGCCCTAACCCTAACTCTAAGGCTTCCCTAACCATAACCGTAAACCTAACCCTAACCCTAGCCCTAAACCTAACCCTAACCAGAGCCCTAGCCCTAGGCCTAGCCCTAAACTATCCCTAACTCTAGCTCTAAAACTAACCCTAGCCCTAACCCTAACCGTAACCCTAACCATACCACTAACACTAGTAGTAGCACTAGCAATAGACCTAACCCTAACTCTAACCCTAACCCTAACCCTAGGCCTAAACCTAACCCTAACCCTAACCCTAACCCTAACCGTAACCCTAAAGCTAAGCATAGCCCAAGCCCTAGCCCTAGACATAGCCATAATCCTAGCCCTAGCCCTAAACCAAGCCCTAACCCTAATCCTAAACATAACCCTAACACTAACCATAGCCGTACCCCCAACCGAAACCCTAACACTAACACTAGCCCTAGCCCTAGACCAAGCCCTAACCCTAAACCTAACCCTAGCCCTAGCACTAGCCCTAGCCATAACCCTAAAACTAACCCTAACCCTAAACCTAAACCTAGCACTAATCTAGACCTAACCCTAACAGTAACCCTAAACCTAACACTAGCCTTTACCCTAACCATATACCTAACCCTAACCCTAGCCCTAGCTCTAGAACTAACACTAAAATAACACTAGGCCTAGATCTAGCCCTAACCCAAACCTAACCCTAACCAGAAACCAAAACTGAACATTAAACGTAATCCTAACACTAGCCCTAACCGTATCCCTAGCCTTAACACTAACCCTAACCCTAACCCTAACCCTCGCCCTAGCCATAACCCTAACCCTAACCCTAGCCCTTACCCTAACCATAACCATAACACTAGCCCTAGCCCTAACCCTAAACCTAACCCTAGGCCTAGCCCTAGCCCTAGCCTTAACACTAACCCTAACCCTAATGCTAGCCCTAGCCCTAGCCCTAGCCCTAACCCTAACCCTAACACTAGCCCTAGCCCTAGCCCTAGCCCTAACCCTAATCCTAAACCTAAACCTAACCCTAGCCTTAACCCTAACCGTATACCTACCCCTAACCCTAGCCCTAGCCCTAACCTTAACCCTAGCCCTAGCCCTAGCCCTAGCCCTAAACCTAACCCTAACCCTAGCCCTAGCAATAGAACTAACATGAAACTAACACGAGGCCTAGATCTAGCCCTAACCCTAAACCTAACCCTAACCCGAAACCGAAACCGAAAACCTGAACGTAATCCTAACACTAGCCCTAGCACTAGCAATAGCCCTAACCCTAATACTAACCCTAACCCTACCCTAGCCCTAACCCTAGCCCTAAGCCTACCCCAAACCTAACCCTGGGCCTAGCCCTAAAACTAACCCTAAGCCTAGCCCTAACCATAACCATAAACCTAATCCTAAACCTAGCCCTAGACTTCACCCTAAACCTAACTCTAGCCCTAACCCTAACCCCAACCCTAAACCTAGCCCTTGCCCAAACCTTAACACTAGAGGAAGCCCTATCCCTAGCCCTAACCCTAACGATA
>CM027406.1:181134-201520 GCA_015711505.1 Sylvilagus bachmani | reverse complement strand
CCTAGCTCTAGAACTAACACTAAACTAACACTAGGCCTAGATCTAGCCCTAACCCTAAACCTAACCCTAACCCGAAACCGTAACCGAACCCTCAACCTAAACCTAACTCTAGCCCTAGTACCAGCAATACCCCTAAACCTAACCCTAACACTAGCCCTAGCCCTAGCCCTAACACTAACCCTAACCCTAAAGCTAAGCATAGCCCTAGCCCTAGCCCAAGCCCTAGCCCTAAACCTAGCCCTAGCCCTAGCCCTAGCCCTAAGCCTAAACATAACCCTAAACTTAACACTAGGCCTAACCCTAACCCTAACCCAAGCCCTATCCCTAGCCCTAGCCCTAACCCTAAACCTAATCCTAAACTTAACACTAGGCCTAGCCCTAAACCTAAACCTAACCCTAGCCCTAACCCTAGCCATAGCCCTAACAATAACCCTAACCCTAAACCTAGCCCTAGACCTAGCCCTAGCCCTAACCCTAACCCTAACTCTAAAACTAACCCTAGTCCTAGACCAAAACCTAACCCTAACTCTAGCCCTAGCCCTAGCACTATCCATAACCTTAACCCTAACAATAACCCTAGCCTTAGCCCTAACTCTAACCCTAACCCTAGCACTAGCCCTAGCCTTAACCCTAACCCAAACCCAAAACGTAACCCCAACCAAACCCCACAACCAACCCTAATCCTAGCCCTAGAAGTGGAGCTAACAATAACCCTAAACCTCGCCCTAAGCCTAACACTAACACTAAACCTAGCCCTAGCCCTAGCCCTAAACCTAACGCAAACCCTAACCCTAGCCCTTGCCCTGGGCCTAAACCTAACACTAACCTAAGCCCTAGCCCTAAACCTAAACCTAAACCTAAACTTAACACTAGCCCTAGCCCTAGCCCAAGCACTAATCCTAACCCTAACCCTAACCCTAACCCTAACCCTCGACCTAGCCATAACCCTAACCCTAATCAAGCCCTGCCCTAGCACTAACCCTAACCCTAACTCTAAAACTAAACCTAGTTGTAGACCTAAACCTAACCCTAACTCTAGCCCTAGTCCTAGTCCTAGTCATAACCTTAACTCTAACGATACCCCTAGCCTTAGCCCTAACATTACCCCAAAACCTCACCCCAACCAAACCCAAAACCCAACCCTAATCCTAGACTTAGCCCTAGCCCTAGCCCTAACAATCACCCTAAACCTAGCCCTAATCTAACCCTAAAAATAACCTAGCCCTAGCCCTAGCCCTAGCCCTAAACTTAACCCTAAACCTAACCCTAGCCCTAGCCCTAATCCTAACTCTAAGGCTTCCCTAACCATAACCGTAAACCTAAACCTAACCCTAGCCGTAGCCCAAACCCTAACCAGAGACGTAGCCCTAGGCCTAGCCCTAAACCTAACCCTAACCTTAAAACTAGCCCTATCCCTAAACCTAAACCTAACCCTAGCCCTAGCCCTAGCCCTAGCCCTAGCCCTAACACTAACTCTAATCCTAACACTAACCCTCGCCCTAGACATAACCCTAACCCTAACCCTAGCCCTAGCCCTAACCCTAAACCTAATCCTAGCCCTAGCCCTAGCCCTAGCCATAACACTTACCCTAACCCTACCCTAAACATAGCCCCATTCCTAGCCCTAACCCTAACCCTAACACTAGCCCTAGCCCTAGCCCTAAACTAACCCTAACCCTAACCCTAGCCCTAGCCCTAAACCTAACCCTAAACCTAACCCTAATCGGAAACCGAAACCGAACCCTAAACCTAAACCTAACCCTAGCCGTAGTACTTGAAATAGCCCTAAACCTACCCTAACCCTAGCCCTAGCCCTAGCCCTAACCCTAACCCTAAACCTAGCCATAAACTTAGCCCTAGCCCTAGCCCTAACCCTAACCCTAACCCTAACCCTAAGCCTAGCTCTTTCCCTAGGCTTAACCCTAGTCCTAGCCGTAGCCCTAACCCTAAACGTAACCCTAACTTTAAAACTAGCCCTATCCCTAAACCTAAACCTAACCCTAGCCCTAGCCCTAACCCTAGCCCTAGCCGTAGCCCTAGCCCTAACCCTAACCCTAACCCTAGCCCTTGCCCTTGTCCTAAACATAACCCTAGCCCTAGCCCTAACCCTAAACCTAACCCTAAACTTAACACTAGGCCTAGCCCTAAACCTAAACCTAACATTAACCCTAACCCTAACCCTAGTACTAGACCTAAACCTAACCCTACCTCTAGCCCTAGCCCTAGCACTATCCATAACCTTAACCCTAACAATAAACCTAGTCTTAGCCCTAATTCTAACCCTAACCCTAGCACTAACCCTAGCCTTAACCCTAACCCTAACCCAAAATGTAACCCCAACCAAACCCCAAACCCAACCCTAATCCTAGCCCTAGCGCAGGAGCTAACAATAACCCTAAACCTCGCCCTAAGCCTAACCCTAACACTAAACCTAGCCCTAGCCCTAGCCCTAAACCTAACCCAAACCCAAACCCTGGCCCTTGCCCTGGGCCTAACCCTAATACTAACCCTAGCCCTAGCCCTAAACCTAAACTTAACCCTAACCTTAACACTAGCCCTAGCCCTAAACCTAAACCTAACCCTATCCCTAGCCCTAGCCCTAGCACTAACCCTAACCCTAACCCTAACCCTAACCCTAACCCTCGACCTAGCCATAACCCTAACCCTAACCAAGCCCTAGCCCTAGCACTAACCCTAACCCTAACCCTAGCCCTACCCCTAACCCTAACCCTAACCCTAGCCCTAGCCCTAGCCATAACACTAACCCTAGCCTAACACTAAACCTAGCCCTAGCCCTAGCCCTAAAACTAACCCTAACCGTAGTCCTAGCCCTAGCCCTAACCCTAACCTAAACCTAACCTAACCCTAACCCTAGCCTTAACCCTAACCGTATACCTAACCCTAACCTTGCCCTAGCCCTAAACTTAACCCTAGCCCTATCCCTAGCCCTAACCCTAAACTTAACACTAACCCTAAACCAGGCTCTAGCCCTAACCCTAACCCTAACTCTAAAACTAACCCTAGTTGTAGACTTAAACCTTACCCTAACTCTAGCCCTAGTCCTAGTCCTAGTCATAACCTTAACTCTAACCATAACGCTAGCCTTAGCCCTAACATTACCCCAAAACCTCACCCCAACCAAACCCAAAACCCAACCCTAATCCTAGACTTAGCCCTAGCCCTAGCCCTAATCTAACCCTAAACCTAACCCTAGCCCTAGCCCTAGCCCTAAATTTAACCCTAACCCTAACCCTAGCCCTAGCCCTAATCCTAGCCCTAGCCCTAGCCCTAGCCCTAACCCTAACCCTAACCCTAAACCTAACCCTAGACCTAGCCCTGACCATAACTCTAAGGCTTCCCTAACCATAACCGTAAACCTAAACCTAACCCTAGCCCTAGCCCAAACCCTAACCAGAGACCTAGCCCTAGGCCTAGCCCTAAACCTAACCCTAACCTTAAAACTAGCCCTAGCCCAAACCTAAACCTAACCCTAGCCCTAGCCCTAACACTAACCCTAATTCTAACACTAACCATCGCCCTAGACATAACCCTAACCCTAACCCTAGACCTAGCCCTAAACCCAATAATAACCCTAACCGTAGCACTAGTCCAATGCCTAAACCTAACCCTCACCCTAGCCCTAACCCTAACCCTAAGCCTAGCCCTAACCATAACCGTAATCATAACCCTAAACCTAGCCCAACCCTAACCGAACCTGAGCCCTAGCCCTAGCCTAAGGCCTAACCCAAACCCGAAAAGTAACCATAGCCCTAACCCTAGCTCTAGTCCTAGCCCTAACCCTAACCGTAAACCTAAACCTAACCCTAACCCTAAACCTAGCCCTAGCCCTAGCCATAAACTTAACCCTAAACCTAACCCTAACCCTAGCCCTAGCCCTAACCCTAAATCTAAGGCTTCACTAACCCTAACCGCAACCCTAGCCCTAGACCTACCCTAGCCCTAGCCTAAACCCTAACCCTAACCCTAAAGCTAAGCATAGCCCTAGCCCTAGCCCTAGCCCTATTCCTAGCCCTAGCACTAGCCCTAGCCCTAGACCAAGCCCTAACCCTAATCCTAACCATAACCCTAACACTAACCATAGCCGTAGCCCTAACCCAAACCCTAACACTAACCCTAGCACTAGCCCCAACCAAGCCCTAACCCTAACAGTAACCCTAGCCCTAGCCCTAGCCCTAGCCATAGCCCTAGCCCTAAACATAACCCTAACCCTAACCCTAGCCCTTGTCCAAGGCCTAACCCTAACCCTAACCCTAGCCCGAGCCCTAACCCTAAACCTAACCCTAACCTTAACAATAGACCTAGCCCTAAACCTAAACTTAAACCTAGCCCAGGCCCTAGCCCGAGCCCTAGCTCTAACACTAACCCTAACCCTAACCCTAAACCTCGCCATAGCCATAAACTTACCCTAACCCTAACCATAGCCCTAGCCCTAACCCTAACCCTAACCCTAGCCTGAGGCCTAACCCTAAACCTAACCCTAGCCCTAGCCCTAGCCATAACACTAACCCTAACCCTAACCCTAGCCCTTGCCCTAACCCTAACCCTAGCCCTAACCCTAACATTATCCCTAGCCCGAGCCCTAGCCCTAAACCTAACCCTAACACTAGCCCTAGCCCTAGCCCTAAACCTAACCCTAACCCTAGCCCTAGCCCTAAACCTAACCCTAACTCTAGCCCTAGCCCTAACCTTAACCCTAGCCTTAGCCCTATCCCTAGCCCTAGCCCTAGCCCTAAACCTAAACCTAATCCTAGCCCTAGCTCTAGAACTAACACTAAACAAAAACTAGGCCTGGATCTAGCCCTAATACTAACCCTAACCCTAACCCGAAACCGAACCCTAAACCTAATCCTAACGCTTGCCCAAGAACTAGCAATTGCCCTAGCCCTAACCCTAAACCTAGCCCTAGACCTAGCCCTAACCCTAATCCTAACCCTAAAGCTAAACATAGCCCTAACCCTAGCCTGAGCCCTAGCCCCAAACCTAATCCTAACCCTAGCCATAGAACTAGCCTTAACCCTAAACCTAACCCTAGCCCTAATCCTAGCCCTAGTCCTAGACCTAATCTTAACCCTAAACCTAGCCCTAACCCTAGGCCTAACCATAACCCTTTCCTTAACACTAACCCTAGACCTAGCACTAGCCCTAACCCTAAACCTAACCCTAACCCTAAAGCTAAACATAGCCCTAGCCCTAGCCCTAGACCTAGCCCTAACCCAAGCCCTAGCCCTAGCCCTAGACCAAGCACTAACCCTAATCCTAACCATAACCCTAACACTAACCATAGCCGTAGCCCTAACACAAACCCTACCACTAAACCTAGCCCTAGCCCTAAACCAATCCCTAACCCTAACCATAACCCTAGCCCTAGCCCTAGCCCTAGCCCTAACCCTAACCCTAACCCTAACCCTAACCCTAACCCTCGCCATAGCCATAACCCTAACCCTGACACTAGCCCCAGCCCTAATTTTAAACCTAACCCTAGACCTAGCGCTAGCCCTAGCCATAACTCTAACACTAACCCTAATGCTAACTCTAGCCCTAGCCCTAGCCTTAACCCTTAAACTACCCCTAGCCCTAGCCCTAGACCAAACCCTAACCCTAAACCTAACACTAACCCTAGCCTTAACCCTAAACGTATACCTAACCCTAACCCTAGCCCTAGCACTAAACTTTACCCTAGCCCTAGCCCTAGCCCAAGCCCTAGCCCTAGAACTAAACCTAACCCTAACCGTAGCCCTAGCTCTAGAACTAACACTAAACTAACACTAGGCCTAGATCTGGCCCTAAACCTAAAGCTAACCCTAACCTGAAACCTATACCGAAACCTAAACCTAATCCTAACACGAGCCCTAGCACTAGCAATCTCCCTAAACCTAACCCTAGCCTTAACCCTAACCGTATACCTAACCCTAAACCTAGCCCTAGCACTAGCCCTAGCCCTAACCCTAAAGCTAAGCATAGCCCTAGACCTAGCCCAAGCCCTAGCCCTAAACCTAAGCATAACCCTAACACTAACCCAAGCCCTAGCCCTAGACCAAGGGTTAACCCTAATCCTAACCCTAGCCCTAGCCCTAGCCCTAACCCTAAAGCTAACCCTAAGCCTAACCCTAACCCTAGACCTTGCCCTAGGCCTAACCATAACCCTAACCCTAGCCCTATCCCTAGCCCTAAACCTGACCCTAAACCTAAACCTAACCTAACACTAGGCCTCGCCCTAACCCTAAACTTAACCCTAGCACTAGCCCTAGCTTATCTCTAACACTCACCCAAAACCTGACCCCAACCAAACCCCAAACCCAACCCTAATCCTAGCCCTAGCCCTAGCCCTAACAATAACCCTAAACCTAGCCCTAAACCTAGCCCTAAGCCTAATGCTAACCCTAGCCCTTTCCCTAGCCCCAAACCTAACAGTAACCCTAACACTAACCCAAACCCTAAGTCTAGTCCTAGCCCTAGACCTAGCCCTAACACCAATCCTAACCCTAACCCTAGCCCTAGCCCTAAGCCTAAACCTAACCCTCGCCCTAGCCCTAACCCTAACCCTAAGCCTATCCCTAACCATACCCGTAATCATAACCCTAAACCTAGCCCTAGCCCTAACCCAAACCTGAGCCCTAGCCCTAGCCCTAGCCCTAATCCTAACGCTAACACTAGCTCTAGCCGTAGCCATAACCGTAACCCAAAACCTAAACCTAGTTCTAGCCTTAAACGTAACCCTAACCTGAAACCTAACCATAAACCTAGCCCTAGCCCTAGCCCTAACACTAACCCTAACCCTAGCCCTAGCCCTAATCCTAAACCTAACACTAGCCCTAGCCATAACACTAAACCTAACCCAAAACCTAACCCTAACCCTAGCCTTACATTAACTGTATACCTAACACTAACCCTAGCCCTAGCCCTAACCTTAACCCTAGCCCTAGCCCTAGTCCTAGCCCTTACCCGAACCCTTGCCCTAGACCTAATCCTAACCCTAGCCCTAGTTCTAGAACTAACACTAAAATAACAATAGGCCTAGATCTAGCCCTAACCCTAAACCTAAACCTAACCGAAACCGAAACCTAACCCTAAACTTAATCCTAACCGTATCCCTAGCACTAGCAATAGACCTAACTCAAACCCTAAACCTAGCCCCAGCCCTAGCCCTAACCCTAAACCTAAGCCTAAAGCTAAGCATAGCCCTAGCCCTAGCCCTAGCCCCAACCCTAAACCTAGCCCTAGCACTAGCCCTACACCAACCCATAACCGTAATCCTATCCATAACCCTAACACTAACACTAGCCGTAGCAATAGAACAAGCCTTAACTCTAACCCTAACCCTAAACCTAGCCCTAGCCCTAGGCCTAGGCCTAGCCCTAAACCTAAAACTAACCATCACCCTAGCCCTTGACCTAGGCCTAACCCTAACCCTAACCCTAGACCTAGCCCTAGCCCTAGCCCTAACCCTAAACCTAACGCTAACCTAAACACTAGGACTAGCTCTAACACTAACACTAGCCCTAGCCCTAGCCCTAGCCCTAACACTAACACTAACCCTAACCCAAGCCCTTGTCCTAGACCTAATCCTAATCCTAGCCCTAGCCCTAACCCTAAACCTAACCATAACCTTAATACTAGCCCTAACCCTAAACCTAAACCTAACCCTAGCCCTAGCCCTAGCCCTAGACCTAGCCCTACATAAACCCTAAACCTAACCCTAGCCCTAGCCCTAACCCTAACCCGAACACTAACCCTAGACCTAACCCTAAACGTAACCCTAGCCCTAGCCCTAGCCATAACATAACACTAACCCTAACCCTACCGCTAGCCCTAGACCTAGACCTAGCCCGAACCCTAACCCTAAACCTATTCCAAGACCTAAACCTGACTCGAAACCTAACCCTAACCTTAGCCTTAACCCTAACCATATACCTAACCCTTTCCCTAGCCCTAGCCCTGATCTTAACCCTAGCCCTAGCCCTAAAACTAACCCTAACCCTAACCCTCACCCTAGCCATAACACTAACCCTAACCCTAACAATAACCCTAGAAATAACCCTAGCCCTAACCCTAACCCTAGCCCTAGCCCTAGCCCTAACCCTAGCCCTAGCCCTAAACCTAACCCTAACCCTAGCCTTAACCCTAACCGTATACCTAAACCTAACCCTAGCCCTAGCCCTAACCTTAACCCAAGCACTAGCCCTAGCCCTAACCCAAGCCCTAAACCTAACCCTAACCCTAGCCCTAGCTCTAGAAGTAACACTAAACTAACACTAGGCCTAGGTCTAGCCCTAACCCTAAACCTAACCTTAACCCGACGCCGAAAACAAACGTTAAACCTAATCCTAACACTAGCCCTAGCACTAGCAATAGCCCTAACCCTAACCCTAGCCCTAGACCTAGCCCCAACCCTAACAGTAACCATAACACTAACCCAAACCCTAAGTCTAGTCCTAGCCCTAGACCTAGCCCTAACCCCAATCCTAAACCTAACCCTAGCCCTAACCCGAACCCTAAACCTAACCGTAGCCCAGGCCCTAGCCCTAGCCCTAGCCCTAACACTAACCCTAACCATAACCGTCGCCCTAGCCATAACCCTAACCCTAAACCTAACCCTAAACCTAGCCTTAACCCTAACCGTATACCTAACCCTAACCCTAGCCCTAGCCCTAACCTTAATTCTAGCCCAAGCCCTAACCCTAACCTTAACCCTAGACCTAGCCCTAGCCCTATTACCAGCCCTAGCAACAGCCCTAAACCTAACCCTAACCCTAGCCCTAGCTCTAGAAGTAACACTAAACTAACACTCGGCCTAGATCTAACCCTAACCCTAGCCTAACCCTAAACGTAATCCTAACCCGAAAACAAAACAGAAACTAAAAATAATCCTAACACTAGCCATAGCACTAGCAATAGCCCTAAACCTAAACCTAACGCTAGCCCTAGCCCTAGCCCTAGCCCTAACCCTAACCCTAAGCGTAGCCCTAACCCTAATCCTAACACTAGCCCTATTCCTAACCCTACCCTAGCCCTAGCACTAACCCTAGCCCTAAGCCTAACCCAAAACCTAACCGTAGCCCTAACCCTAACCCTAACCCTAGCCCTAGACCTAACCCTAACCATAACCGCAGCCCTAACCCTAACCCTAACATTAACCCTAGCCCTAATCCTAAACCTATCCCTACCCTAGCACTAACCCTAGCCCTAAGCCTACCCCAAAACCTAACTCTGGGCCTAGGCCTAAAACTAACCCTAAGCCTAGCACTAACCATAACCATAACGCTTATCCTAAACCTAGCAATAGCCTTCTCCCTAAACCTAACCCTAACCTTAACCAAAACCCTAACCCTAGCCCCAGCCCTTACCCTAACCTTAACACTACACGTAGCACTAACCCTAGCCCGAACCCTAACGATAACCCTAACCCCAACAATAACCCTAACACTAGCCCTAAGCTTAACCCAAGCACTAACTATCGCCCTAGACCTATCCCTAACCCTAAAACTAGCCATAACCATAACCAAAACCCAAACCTTAACACTGGCTCTAGCCCTAACCCTAACCCTAGCCCTAGCCCTAGCCCTAGCCCTAACCCTAACCCTAAACCTAACCCTAGACCTAGCCCTAACCCTAACTCTAAGGCTTCCCTAACCATAACCGTACATGTAACCCTAATCCTAGCCCTAGCCCTAACCTTAACCAGAGCCCTAGCTCTAGGCCTAGCCCTAACCTACCCCTAACCCTAGCCCTAAAACTAACAATAGGACTAACCCTAACCGTAACCCTAAACCTACCACTAACACTAGCCCTAGCAATAGAAATAGCCCCAAACCTAACCCTAACCCTACCTAGCCCTAGCCCTAGACCTAACCCTAACCCTAACCCTAAAGCTAAGCATAGCCCTAGCCCTAGCCCAAGCCCTAATCCTAGACCTAGCCCTAGCCCTAGACCAAGTCCTAACCCTAATCCTAACCATAAACCTAACACTAACCACAGCCGTAGCCCCAACCCAAACCCTAACACTAACCCTAGCCCTAGCCCTAGACCAAGCCCTAAACTTAAGCCTAACCCTAACCCTAACCCTAGCCCTAGCCGTAGCCCTAACCCAAACCCTAGCCTTAACCCTAGCACTTGCCCTAGACCTAACCCTAACCCTAACCCTAGCCCTAGCCCTAACCCTAACCCTAACCCTAAAGCTAAGTATAGCCCTAGCTCTAGCCCTAGCCCTAACCCTAGTCCTAGCCCTAGCCCTAGACCAAAACCTAACAGTAATCCTGTCCATAACCATAACACTAACCCTAGCCCTAGCCGCAGACCAAGCCCTAAACCTAACCCTAACCCTCAACCTAGCACTAGCCCTAGCACTAGCCCTAACCCTAAACCTAACCCTAAGTCTAAACCTAGCCCTAGCCCTACCATAACCTTAACCCTAACCATAACCCTAGCCTTAGCCCTAACCCTAACCCTAACCCTAGCACTAGCCCTAGCCTTAACTCTAACCCTAACCAAAAACCTAACCCCAACCAAACCAAAAACCCAACCCAAATCCTAGCCCTGGCCCTAGCCCTAACGCTAAACCTAGCCCTAGCCATAGCCCTAACCGTAACACTAAACCTAGCCCTAGACCTAACCCTAACCCTATCCCTAACACTTACCCAAACCCTAAGCCTAGTCCTAGCCCTAGACCTAGGCCTAACCCCAATCCTAACCCTAACCCTAGACCTAGCCCTAGCCTTAACCCTAACCGTAACCCTAAAGATAACCATAGCCGTAGCCCTAGCCCGAGCCCTAGCCCTAAACCTAATCCTAGCCCTAGCCCTAGAACTAGCCCTAAACCTACCCTAAACCTAACCCTAGCCATAGACCTAACCTTAAACCTAACACTAGCCCTAACCTAGGACTAACCCTAACCCTAAACCTAACCCTAACCCGAGCCCTAGCCCTAGCCCTAGCCCTAACCCTAAACCTAGGCCTAGCCCTAGCCCTAACCCTAACCCTAACTGTAGCCCTAGCCCTAACCTTAACCCTAGCCTTATTCCTTGCCCTAGCCCTAGCCCTAAATGTAACCCTAAACCTAGCCCTAGCTCTAGAACTAACACTAAACTAACAATAGGCCTAGATCTAGCCCTAACCCTAAACCTAACCCTAACCCGAAACCGAAACCGAACCCTAAACCTAATCCTAACACTAGCTGTAGCACTAGCAATAGCCCTATCTAAGCCTGACCCTAGCCCAAGCCCATGCCCTAGCCCTAAACCTAGCCCTAGCCCTAAACCTAACCCTAACCCTAGCCCTTGACCTAGGCCTAACCCTAATCCTAACCCTAACTCTAGCCCTAGCCCTAGCCCTAACCCTAAACCTAATCTTAACCTTAACACTAGGCCTAACCCTAACACTAACCCTAGCCCTAGCTCTAGCCCTAGCCCTAGCCCTAGCCCTAGCCCTAAACCTAACCCTAACCCTAAACCTAGCCCGAGCCCTAGCCCTAACACTAAGTCTAAAACTAACCCTAGTGCTAGACCTAAACCTAACCCTAACTCTAGCCCTAGCCCCAGCCCTACCATAATCTTAAACCTATCCATAACCCTAGCCTTAGGCCTAACCCTAACCCTAACCCTAGCACTAGCCCTAGCCTTAACCCTAACCCTAACCCAAAAACCTAACCCCAACCAAACCCCAAACCCAACCTTGATCCTAGCCCTATCCCTAGCCCTAACAATAACCCTAAACCTAGCCCTAAACCTCGCCCTAAGCCTAACCCTAACCCTAAACCTAACCCTTGCCCTAGCCCCAACCCTAACAGTAACCCTAAAACTAACCATAGACCTAGCCATAACCCTAACAGTAACCCTAACACTAACCCAAACCCTAAGCCTATTGCTAGCCCTAGACCTAGCCCTAACCCCAATCCTAACCCTAAACCCTAGACCTAGCCCTAAGACTACACCTAACCCTCGCCCTAGCCCTAACCCTAACCCTAAGCCTAGCCCTAACCATAACCGTAATCATAACCCTAAACCTAGCCCTAGCCCTAACCCTAACTCTTAAAGCTTCCCTAACCCTAACCGTAAACCAAACCCTAATCCTAGCCCTAGCCCTTACCCTAACCAGAGCCATAGCCCTAGGCCTCACCCTAACCTAACCCTAACCCTACCCCTAAATCTAACCCTAGCCCTAACCCTAACCCTAACCCTAACCCTACCACTAACACTAGCCCTAGCACTAGCAATAGCCCTAACCCTATGCCTAACCAAAGCCCTAGCCCTAGCCCTAGCCCTATCCCTAACCCTAACCCTAAAGCTAAGCATAGCCCTAGCCCCAGCCCTAGCCCTATTCCTAGCCCTAGCCCTAACCCTAACCCTAGACCAAGCCCTAACCATAATCCCAACCATAAACCTAACACTAACCATAGCCGTAGCCCTAACCCAAACCCTAATAAAACCCTAGCCCTAGCCCTACACCAAGCCCTAACCTAACCCTAACCTTAACCCTAGCCCTAACCCTAACCCTAACCCTAAACCTAGCCCTTGTCCTAGGCCGAACACTAACCCTAACCCTAGCCCTAGCCCTAAACCTAAACCTAACCCTAGCCATAGCCCTAGCACCCGCCCTAGCCCTAACACTAACCTTAACACTAACCTCACCCTCGCCCTAACCCTAACCCTAACCCTCGCCCTAGCCATAACCCTAACCTTAACCCTAAACCTAGCCCTAGCCCTAGCCCTAACCCTAACCCTAACCCTATCCCTAATACTAAACCTAACCCTAGCCCTAGCCCTAGCCCTAGCCATAAAACTAACCCTAACCCTAACGCTAGACCTAGCCCTAACCCTAACCCTAGCCATAGCCCTAGCCCTAAACCTAGCCCTAGCCCTAAACCTAACACTAACCCTAGCCTTAACCCTAACCGTATACCTAACAATAACCCTAGCCCTAGCCCTAACCATAAGCCCAGCCCTAGCCCAAGCCCTAGCCCTAAACCTAAACCTAACCCTAACCTTAGCCCTAGCTCTAGAACTAACACTAAACTAACACTAGGCCTACATCTAGCTCTAACCATAATCCTAACCGTAGCCCTAAAAGTACCCTAACCCTAGCCCTAGAACTAACCCTAGCCCTATATCTACCCCAAAACCTAAACATGGGGCTAGCCCTAAACCTAAACCTAAGCCTAGCCCTAACCATAACCGTAACCTTAATCCTAAACCTAGCCCTAGCCTTCATCCTAAACCTAACCCTAGCCCTAACCCTAACCCTAACCATAGCCCTAGCCCTTGCCCTAACATTAACACTAGACGTAGCCCTAACCCTAGCCCGAATCCTAACGATAACCCTAACCCCAACAATAGCCCTAACACTAGCCCTAAGCCTAACCCAAACACTATCGCCCTAGCCCTATCCCTAACCCTAAAACTAGTCATAACCATAACCCGTAACAAAACCCTAACACTAGCTCTAGCCCTAACCCTAACCCGAGCCCTAGCCTTAGCGCTAGCCCTAGCCCTAACCCTAATCCTAGCCCTAAACATAACAGTATCCCTAACCCTAACCGTAATCCTAACCCTAACACTAAACCTAGCACTAGCCCTAGCCCTAACACTAACCATAACCCTAAACCTAACACTCGCCCTAGTCATAACCCTAACCCTAACCCTAGCCACAGCCCTAAACTTAACCCTAGCCCTAGCCCTAACACTAAACCTAACCCTAGCCCTAGACCTAGACCTAGCCATAACACTAACCCTAACCCTAACGCAAGCCCTAGCCCTAACCCTAGCCCTAACCCTAAACCTAAACCTAACACTAGCCCTAGCCCTAAACCGAACCCTAAATCTTACCCTAACCCTAGTTTAACCCTAACCGTATACCTAACACTAACCCTTGCGCTAGCCCTAACCTTAACCCTAACCCTAGCCCTAGCCCTAGCCCTAGCCCTAGCCCTAAAACTAACCCTAACCCTAGCCCTAGCTCTAGAACTAACACTAAACTAACACTAGGCCTAGGTCTAGCGCTAAACCAAAACCTAACCCTAACCAGAAACCAAAACCGAACCCTAAATCTAATCCTAACACTAGCCCTAAAACTAGCAAGAGTCCTAACCCTAACCCTAGCCCTACCCTAGCCCTAACCCTAACCTAACCCTAACCTTAACAGTAGCCCTAGCCCTAAAACTAAACGTAACCCTAGCCCTAGCTCTAGCCCTAGCCCTAGCCCTCGCACTAACACTAACACTAACCCTGACCCTAACCCTTGCCATAGCCTTAACCCTAACCCTAACCCTAGCCATAACCATAACCCTAAAACTAACGCTAGCCCTAGCCCTAGCCATAACCCTAAACCTAACCCTACCCTAGCCCTAGCCCTAGCCATAACCCTGACCCTAAACCTAACGCTAGCTCTAGAACTAGCCCTAACCCTAAACCTAAACCTAGCCCTAGCCGTACACCTAGCCCTAGCCCTAGCCCTAAACCTAACCCTAACCCTAAAGCTAAGTATAGCCCTAGCCCTAGCCCAAGCCCTAGCCCTAAACCAAGCCCTAGCCCTAGCCCTAGACCAAGCCCTAACCCTAATCCTAACCATAACCCTTACACTATCCCTAGCTCTAGCCCTAGCCCTAGACCTAAACCTAACCGTAAACCTTACCCTAGCCATAGCCCTAACACAAAACCTAACCCTAACCTTAACACTAGGCCTAGACCTAACCCTAATCCTAACCCTAGCCTAGCCCTACTACTAGCCCTAACCCTAACCCTAACAATAACACTAACCCTAGCCCTTGCCCTAGACCTAAACCTGACCCAAACCCTAGCCCTAGACCTAACCCTAAACCTAACCCTAACCTTAACTCTACCCTAGCCCTAAACCTAAACCTAACACTAGCCCTAGCCCTAGCCCTAGCCCTAACACTAACCCTAACCCTAACCCTAACCCTAACCCTAACCCTCGCCCTAACCATATCCCTAACCCTAACCCTAGCCCTAGCCCTAACCCTAACCCTAGCCCTAGCCCTAACCCTAAACCTAACCCTCGCCCTAGCCCTAACCCTAAACCTAAGCCTAGCACTAACCATAACCGTAATCATAAACCTAAACCTAGCCCTAGCCCTAACCCTAACCTGAGCCCTAGACCTAGAACTAGCCCTAGCACTAGCCCTAGCCCTAACGCTAACCCTAGCCGTAGCCCTAACCATAACCCTAAACCTAAACCTAGGCCTAGCCCTAAACCTAACCCTAACCCGAAACCTAACCATAGCCCTAGCCCTAGCCCTAGCCCTCACCCTAACTGTAAACCTAACCCTAACCCTAACCCTAATCCTAGCCCTAGCCCTAAAACTAACCCTAGACCTAGACCTAGCCCAAGCCATAACACTAACCCTAACCCTAAAGCCAGCCCTTGCCCTAATGCTAACCCTAAACCTAGCCCTAGACATAGCTCTAAACTTAACCCTAACCCTAACCCTAACACTAGTGCTAGCCCTAACCATTAACCTAACCCTAGCCCTAGCCCTAGCCCTAACCCTAACCCTAAACCTAACCCTAAGCCTAGCCTTAACCATAACCGTATACCTAACCCTAACCCTAGCCCTAGCCCTCACCTTAACCATAGCCGTATTCCTAGACCTAGCCATAGCCCTAAACCTAACCCTAACCCTAGCCCTAGCTCTAGAACTAACACTAAAAAAACACTAGGCCTAGATCAGGCCTAACCCTAAACCAAACCCTAACCCGAAACCAAAACCGAACCCTAAACCTAATCCTAACACTAGCCGTAGCACTAGCAATAGCCCTAATCCCTAAGCCTAACCCTAGCCCTAGAAAAGCCCTAGACCTAAACCTAGCCCTAGGCCTACACCAAGCCCTAACCCTAATCCTAACCCTAACCCTAAAACTAACCCTAGCCCTAGTCCTAGACCAAGGCCTAATCCTAACCCTAACCCTAGCCCTCGCCGTAAAACTAACCCTAGACCTAGACCTAGCCCAAGCCATAACACTAAACCTAAACCTAAAGCTAGCCCTTGCCCTAACGCTAACCCTAAACCTAGCCCTAGCCCTAGCTCTAAACTTAACCCTAACCCTAACCCTAGTGCTAGCCCTAACCCTTAACCTAACCCTAGCCCTAGGCCTAGCCCTAACCCTAACCCTAAAACTAACCCTAAGCCTAGCCTTAACCTAACTGTATACCTCACCCTAACCCTAGACCTAGCCCTCACCTTAACCCTAGCCCTATTCCTAGCCCTAGCCCTAGCCCTAAACCTAACCCTAACCCTAGCCCTAGCTCTAGAACTAACACTAAACTAACACTAGGCCTACATCAGGCCTAACCCTAAACAAACCCTAACCTGAAACAGAAACCGAACCCAAAACCTAATCCTAACACTAGTCGTAGCACTAGCAAAAGCCCTAACACTAAGCCTAACCCTAGCCCTAGACCAAGCCCTAACCCTAATCCTAACCATAACCCTAAAACTAACACTAGCCCTAGTCCTAGACCAAGGCCTAACCCTAACCCTAACCCTAGCCCTAGCCCTAGCCCTAGCCCTATCCCTAGCCCTAGCCCTAACCCTAATCCTAACCCTAGCCCTTGCCCTAGGCCTAACTGTAACTGTAAACCTAACCCTAACCCTAACCCTAAACCTAGCCCTACCCCTAGCTCTAAACTTAGCCCTAACCCTAAACCTAGCCCTAGCCCTAAAACTAACCCTAGCCCAGCCCTAACCCTAGCCATAACCCTAACCCTAACCCTAACCCTAAACCTAGCCCTACCCCTAGCTCTAAACTTAGCCCTAACCCTAAACCTAGCCCTAGCCCTAAAACTAACCCTAGCCCAGCCCTAACCCTAGCCATAACCCTAACCCTAACCCTAACCCTAGCCCTAGCCCTAGCTCTAAACTTAACCCTAGCCCTAGCCATAGCCCTAAACAAAACACTAACCCTAGCCCTAGCTCTAGAACTAACACTAATTAACACTAGGCCTAGGTCTAGCCCTAACCCTAATCCTAACACTAACCCTAACCCAAAACCGAAACCGAACCCTAAACCTAATCCTAACACTAGCCCTAGCACTAGCAATAGCCCTAGTCCAAACGCTAACACTATCCCTAGCCCTAGCCTTAACCCTAAGCCTAACCCTAAAGCTAACCATAGCCCTAGCCCTAGCCCGAGCCCTAGCCCTAAACCTAATCCTAGCCCTAGCCCTAGCCCTAGCCCTAACCAGAGCCCTAGCCCTAGGCCTAGCCCTAACCTAACCCTAACCCTAACCCTAGCCCTAAAACTAACACTAGCCCTAACCCTAACCGTAACCCCAACACTACCACTAACACTAGCCCTAGCACTAGCAATAGCCCTAACCCTAACTCTAACCAAAGCCCTAGCCCTAGCACTAGCCCTAACCCTAACCCGAACCCTAAAGCTAAGCATAGCCCTAGCCCTAGCCCTAGCCCTATTCCTAGCCATAGCCCTAGCCCTAGACGAAGCCCTAACCCTAATCCCAACCATAAACCTAACACTAACCATAGCCATAGCCCTAACACAAACCCTAATAAAACCCTAGCCCTAGCCCTAGACCAAGCCCTAACCTAACCCTAACCGTAGACCTAGCCCTAGCCCTAGCCCTAACCCTAACCCTAACCATAAACCTAGCCCTTGTCCCAGGCCTAAACCTAACCCTAAACCTAGCCCTAGCCCTAAACCAAAACCTAACCCTAGCACTAGCCCTAGCCCTAGCCCAAGCCCTAACACTAACCCTAACCCTAACCCTCACCCTTGCCCTAACCCTAACCCTACACCTAACCCTAACCCTCGCCCTAGCCATAACCCTAACCCTAACCCTAGCCCTAGCCCTAGCCCTAACCCTAACCCTAGCGCAAGCCCTAACCCTAAACCTAACCCTAGCCCTAGCCCTAGCCATAACACTAACAATAACCCTAACGCTAGCCCTAGCCCTAACCCTAACCCTAGCGCTAGCCCTAAGCCTAAACCTAACCCTAGCCCTCGCCCTAGCCATAACCCTAACCTTAACCCTAACCCTACCCCTAGCCCTAGCCCTAACCCTAACCCTAGCGCTAGCCCTAACCCTAAAACTAACCCTAGCACTAGCCCTAGTCCTAGCCATAACACTAACCCTAACCCTAACGCTAGCCCTAGCCCTAACCCCAACCCTAGTACTAACCCTAACCCTAACCATAACCCTAGCCCTAGCCCTAGACTTAACCCCAGCCCTAGCCCTAAAACTAACCCTAACCCTAGCCTTAACACTAACCGTATAACTAACAATAACCCTAGCCCTAGCCCTAACCTTAACCCCAGCCCTATCCCAAGCCCTAGCCCTAGCCCTAAACCTAAACCTAATCCTAGCCCTAGCTCTAGAACTAACACTAAACTAACACTAGGCCTAGATCTAGCCCTAACCCTAACCCTAACCGTAGCCCTAACCCTAACCCTAACCGTAGCCCTATTCCTAACCCTAACCCTAGCCCTAGAACTAACCCTAGCCCTATATCTACCCCAAAACCTAACCATGGGGCTAGCCCTAAACCTAAACCTAAGCCTAGCCCTAACCATAACCATAACCCTAATCCTAAACCTAGCCCTAGCCTTCCTCCTAAACCTAACCCTAGCCCTAACCCTAACCCTAACCATAGCCCTAGCCCTTGGCCTAACCTTAACACTAGACGTAGCCATAACCCTAGCCCTAACCCTAACGATAACACTAAACCCAAAAATAGCCCTAACACTAGCCCTAAGCCTAACACAAACACTATCACCCTAGCCCTATCCCTAACAATAAAACTAGTCATAACCATAACCTTAACCCAAACCGTAACACTAGCTCTAGCCCTAACCCAAGCCCTAGCCCTAGTCCTAGCCTTAGGGCTAGCCCTAGCCCTAACCCTAATCCTAGCCCTAAACCTAACACTATCCCTAAACCTAACCGTAACCGTAACCCTAAACCTAACCCTAACCATAACCCTAGCCCTAGCCCTAGCCCTAGCCCTAGCCCTAACCAGTGCCCTAGCCCTAGGCCTAGCCCTAACCTAACCCTAACCCTAACACTAGCCCTAAAACTAACACTAGCCCTAACCCTAACCGTAACCCCAACACTACCACTAACACTAGCCCTAGCAATAGCAATAGTCCTAACCCTTAACCTAACCCTAGCCCTAGCCCTAGCCCTAGCCCTAAAACTAACCCAAACCCTAAAGCTAAGCATAGCCCTAGCCCTAGCCCTAGCTCTATTCCTAGCCATAGCCCTAGCCCTAGACGAAGCCCTAACCCTAATCCCAACCATAAACCTAACACTAACCATAGCCATAGCCCTAACACAAACCCTAACAAAACCCTAGCCCTAGACCTAGACCAAGCCCTAACCTAACCCTAACTGTAGACCTATCCCTAGCCCTAGCCCTAACCCTAGCCCTAACCATAAACCTAGCCCTTGTCCCAGGCCTAAACCTTACCCTAAACCTAGCCCAAGCCCTAAACCTAAACCTAACCCTAGCACTAGCCCTAGCCCTAGCCCAAGCCCTAACACTAACCCTAACCCTAACCCTAACCCTCACCCTCGCCCTAACCCTAACCCTACACCTAACCGTAACCCTCGCCCTAGCCATAACCCTAACCCTAATCCTAACCCTAGCCCTAGCCCTAGCCCTAACCCTAACCCTAGCACAAGCCCTAACCCTAAACCTAACCCTAGCCCTTGCCCTAGCCATAACACTAACCCTAACCCTAATGCTAGCCCTAGCCCTAACCCTAACACTAAGCCTAACCCTAACCCTCACCCTCGCCCTAACCCTAACCCTACACCTAACCCTAACCCTCGCCCTAGCCATAACCCTAACCCTAACCCTAACCCTAGCCCTAGCCCTAGCCCTAGCCCTAACGATAACACTAGCGCAAGCCCTAACCCTAAACCTAACCCTAGCCCTAGGCCTAGCCTTAGCCATAACACTAACCCTAACACTAACGCTAGCACTAGACCTAACCCTAACCTTAGCGCTAGCCCTAACCCTAAACCTAACCCTAGCCCTAGCCCTAGCCCTAGCCCTAGCCATAACCCTAAACCAAACCCTAACCCTAGTCCTAGCCCTAGCCCTAACCCTAACCCTAGCGCTAGCCCTAACCCTAAACCTAACCCTAGCCCTAGCCCTAGTCCTAGCCATAACACTAACCCTAACCCTAACGCTAGCCCTAGCCCTAACCCTAACCCCAACCCTAGCCCTAACCCTAACCCTAACCATAACCCTAGCCCTAGCCCTAGCCTTAACCCCAGCCCTAGCCCTAAAACTAACCCTAACCCTAGCCTTAACACTAACCGTATAGCTAACAATAACCCTAGCCCTAGCCCTAACCTTAACCCCAGCCCTAGCCCAAGCCCTAGCCCTAGC
>CM027406.1:158939-174294 GCA_015711505.1 Sylvilagus bachmani | reverse complement strand
CTAAGCCTAGCCCTAACCCTAACTCTAAGGCTTCCCTAACCATAACCGTAAACCTAACCCTAACCCTAGCCCTAGCCCTAACCCTAATCAGAGCCCTAGACCTAGGCCTAGCCCTAACCTAACCCTAACCCTAGCCCTAAAACTAACCCTAGGCCTAACCCTAACCTTAACCCTAACCCTGCCACGAACAATAGCCCTGGCACTAGCAATAGCCCTAAACCTAACACTAACCCTAGCCCTAGCCATAGCCCTAACCCTAACCCTAACTCTAAAGCTAAGCGTAGCCCTAGCCCTAGCCCTAGCCCTATTCCTAGCCCTAGCCCTAGACCAAGGCCTAACCCTAATGCTATCCATAACCCTAACACTAACCGTAGCCGTATACCTAACCCAAAACATAGCACTAACCCTACCTCTAGCCCTAGACCAAGCCCTAACCCTAACCCTACCCTAACCCTAACCCTAACCCTAACCCTGACCCTGACCCTGACCCTGACCCTGACCCTGACCCTAACCCTAACCCTAACCTTAACCTTAACTCTAACATTCGCCCTAGCCATAACCCTAACCCTAGCCTTAGCCCTAACCCTAACCCTAGCCCTAGCCCTAACCCTAAACCTAACCCTCGCCCTAGCCCTAGCCCTAGCCATAACACTAACCCTAACCCTAACGCTAGCCCTAGCCCTAATCCTAGCCCTAACCCTAACCCTAACACTAACCCTAGCCCTAGCCCTAACCCGAGCCCTAGTCCAAGCCGAAACCCTAGCCCTAACCCTAATCCTAACCCTAAACCTAACACTATCCCTAACCCTAAACATAACCCTAACCCACACTAACCCTAGCCCTAGCCCTAGCACTAGTCCTAACACTAACCCTAACCATAACCATAAACCTCGCCCTAGCCCTAACCCTAACCCTAACATTAGCCCTAGCCCTAGCCCTAACCCGAGCCCTAGTCCAAGCCCTAGCCCTAGCCCTACCCTAATCCTAACCCGAAACCTAACACTATCCCTAACCCTAACCGTAACCCTAACCCACCCTAACCCTAGCCCTAGCCCTAGCACTAGTCCTAACACTAACCCCAATCAACCCTAACCTTCACACTAGCCATAAACCTAACCCTAGCCTTAGCACTAACCCTAACCCTAGCCCTAGCCCTAACCCTAAACCTAACGCTCGCCCTACCCCTAGCACTAGCCATAACACTAACCCTAACCCTAACGCTAGCCCTAGCCCTAACCCTAGCCCTAACCCTAAACCTAACACTAGCCCTAGCCCTAGCCCTAACCCTAAACCTTAATCTAACCCTAACCCTAACCTTAACACTAACTGTATACATAACACTAACCCTAGCCCTAGCCCTAACCTTAACCCTAGCCCTAGCCCTAGCCATAGTCCTAGCCATAAACCTAACCCTAACCTTAGACCTAGCTCTAGAACTAACACAAAACTTACACTAGGCCTAGATCTAGCCCTAACCCTAACCCTAACCCAAAACCGAAACCGAACCCTAAACCTAATCCTAACACTAGCCCTAGCACTAGCAATAACCCTAACCATAAACCTAACCCTAAACCTAACCCTAGCCCTAACCCTAACCCTAACCCTAACCTTAATACTAAACCTAGCCCTAAAAAAACCTGACCCTAACCCGAAACAGAAACAGAACCCTAAACCTAATTCTAACATTGGCCCTAGCACTAGCAATAGCCCTAACCCTAAACCTAACCCTAGCCCTATCCCTAGCCCTAACCCTAAACCTAACCCTAACCTTAACACTAGCCCTAGCCCTAAAGCTAAAGCTAACCCTAGCCCTAGCTCTAGCCCTAGCCCTAGCCCTAGCCCTAACACTAACCCTAACCCTAACCCTATCCCTAGCCCTAACCCTAACCCTAGCACTAGCACTAGCCCTAGCCCTAGCACTAGCCCTAGCCCTAAACCTAAACCTAGCCCTAGACCTAACCCTAAATCTAACCCTACCCTAGCCCTAGACCTAGCCATAACCCCAACCCTAACCATAACGCTAGCCCTAACCCTAGCCCTAGCCCGAACCCTAACACTAGCCCTAGCCCTAGCCCTAAACCTAACCCTAACACTAGCCCTTGCTCTAGACCTAATCCTAGCCCTAGCCCTAGCCCTAACACTAACCCTAACCGTAACCCTAAACATAACCCTCGCCCTAACGCTAACCCTAACCCTGACCCTAGCCCTATCCCTAACCCTAACACTAATCCTAACCTAAGACCTAACCCTTAACGTAACCCTAGCCCTAGCCCTAGCCATAGCCATACCACTAACCCTAACACTAACACTAGCCCTAGCCCTAGACATTGCCCTAAACCTCACCCTAACCCTAGCCCTAGCCCTAGGCCTAACCCTAACCCTAAAACTAACTCTAACCCTAGCCTTAACCCTAACCGTATAACTAACGCTCAACCTAGCCCTAGTCCTAACCTTAACCCTAGCCATAGCCCTAGCCCTAAATTAACCTAACCCTAAATTAACACTAGGCCTAGCCCTAAACCTAAACCTAACACTTGACCTAGCCCTAGCCCTAGACCTAACACTAACACTAACCCTTAAACTAACCCTAGCCCTAGCCCTAACCCTAACCCTAACTCTAAAACTAACCCTAGTGCTAGACCTAAACCTAACCCTAACTCTAGCCCTAGCCCTAGCAATAACCTTAACCCAAACCATAACTCTAACCTTAGCCCTAACCCTTACCCTAACCCTAGCACTAGCCCTATCCTTAACCCTAATCCTAACCCAAAACCTAACCCCAACCAAACCCCAAACCCAATCCTAATCCTAGACTTAGCTCTAGGCCTAGCCCTAACAATTACCCTAAACCTAGAACTAAAGCTAGCCCTAATCTAAACCTAACCATAACCCTAACCCTAGCCCTTGCCCTAGGCCTAACCCTAACCCTAGCCCTAGCCCTAAACCTAAACCTAACCTTAGCCCTTGCCATAGCCCTAACCCTAGCCCTAGACCTAGCCCAAGCCCTAAACCTAACCCTAACCCTAACCCTAGCCCTAAACCTAAACCAAACCTTAGCCCTTGCCATAGCCCTAACCCTAGCCCTAGCCCAAGCCCTAAACTTAACCCTAACCCTAACCCTAGCCCTAGCCCTAGCCCTAACGCTAACCCTAGCCCTAGCGTGAGCCCTAGTCCTAACTCTAACCCGAAACCTAACCGTAACCCTAGCCTTAACCCTAACCGTATACCTAACACTAGCCCTAGCCCTAGCCCTAGCCCTAGCCCTAACCTTAACCCTAGCCCTAGCCCTAGCCCTAACCCTAAACCTAACCCTAACCTTAACACTAAGCCTAGCCCTAGACCTAGCCCTAACCCTTGCCCTAGCCCTAGCCCTAGCCCTAACACTAACTCTAACCCTAAACCTAGCACTAGCCCTAGCCCTAACCCTAAACCTAACTCTAAAATTAACCCTAGTGCTACACCTAAACCTAACCCTAACACTAGCCCTAGCCCTAGGCCTAGCCATAACCTTAACCCTAACCATAAACCTAGCCTTAGCTCTAACCATAATTCTAACCCTAGCACTAGCCCTAGCCCTAACACGAACGCTAACCCAAAACCAAACCCCAAACAAACCCCAAACCCAACCCTAATCCTAGCCTTAGCCCTAGCCCTAACAATTACCCTAAACCTAGCCCTAAACCTAGCCCTAGCCCTAACCCTAACCCTAACCCTAGCCCTAAACTTAACCCTAACCCTAAGCCTAGCCCTAGCCCTAGCCCTAGCCCTAACCCTAATCCTAGCCCTAGCCCTAGCACTAGTCCTAACCCTAACCTGAAAACTAACCGTAACCCTAGCCTTAACCCTAACCGTATACCTAACCCTAACCCTAGCTTAGCCCTAACCTTAACCCTAGCCCTAGCCCTAGCCCTAACCTTAACCCTAGCCCTAGCCCTAGCCCTAACCCTAAACCTAACCCTAACCTTAACACTAGGCATAGCCCTAAACCTAACCCTAACCCATGCCCTAACACTGGCCCTAGCCCTAACACTAACTCTAACCCTAACCCTAGCCCTAGCCCTAGCCCTAGTCCTAACCCTAACCCTAACTCTAAAACCTAGTGCTACACCTAAACCTAACCCTAACTCTAGCCCTAGCCCTAGGCCTAGCCATAACCTTAACCCTAACCATAAACCTAGCCTTAGTTCTAACCATAACCCTAACCCTAGCACTAGCCCTAGCCTTAACACTAACGCTAACCCCAAACCGAACCCCAACCAAACCCCAAACACAACCCTAATCCTAGCCTTAGCCATATCCATAGCCCTAACCATTACCCTAATCCTAGCCCTAAACCTAGCCCTAATCTAACTCTTACCCTAAACCTAGCCCTAGCTCTAGCCCTAGCACTAACGCATCCCTATCCCTGACACTAGCCCTTGCCCTAGGCCTAACCCTAACCCTAACACTAGCCCTAGGTCTAGCCCTAGCCCTAACCCAAACCCTGACCCTAACCCTAACCCTAATCCTAGCTTTGCCCTAGGACTAAACCTAAACCTAACCCTAGCCCTAGGCCTAAACCTAAACCTAACCCTAGCCCTTGCCATAGCCATAACCCTAGGACTAGCCCTAGCCCTAGCCCTAACCGTAGCCCTAACGCTAACCCTAGCCCTAGCCCTAGCCCTAACCCTAAAACTAACCCTAGCCCTAGCCCTAGTCCTAACCCTAACCCTAAACCTAAACCTAACCCTAGGCTTAACCCTAACCGTATACATAAACCTAAACCTAGCACTAGCCCTAAACTTAACCCTAGCCCTAGCCTTAACCCTAAACGTATACCTAACCCTAACCCTAGCCCTAGGCCTAACCTTAACCCTAGACCAAGCCCTAGCCCTAACCCTAAACCTAACCCTAAATTAACACTAGGCCTAGCCCTAAACCTAACCCTAACCCTTGCCCTATCCCAAGCCCTAGCCCTAACACTAACTCTAACCCTAAACCTAGCCCTAGCCCTAGCCCTAAACATAAACCTAACTCTAAAACTAACCCTAGTCCTAGACCTAAACCTAACCCAAACTCTAGCCCTAGCCCTAGTCCTAGCCATAACCTTAACACTAACAATAAACCTAGCCTTAGCCTTAACCATAACCCTAAACCTAGCACCAGCCCTAGCCTTAGCACTAACCGTAACCCAAAACCTAACCTCAACCAAACCCCAAATCCAACCCTAATCCTAGACTTAGCTCTAGCCCTAACCCTAACAATTACCCTAAACCTAGCCCTAAACCTAGCCCTAATCTAAACCTAACCCTAACCCTAACCCTAACCCTAGCCCTAAATCTAAACCTAACCCTAGCCCTAACCCTAACCCTAGCCCTAGCCATAACCCTAACACTAACCATAGCCCTAGCCCTAGCCCTAACCATAACCCTAAACCTAACCCTAACCCTAGCCTTAACCCTAACCGTATACCTAACCCTAACCCTAGCCATAGCCCTAACCTTCACCCTAGCCCTAGCCTTAACCCTAACCGTATACCTAACCCTAACCCTACCCTAGCCCTAACCTTAACCCTAGCCCTAGCCCTAACCCTAAACCTAACCCTAACACTTGCCCTATCCCTAGACCTAGCCCTAACACTAACTCTAACCCTAAACCTAGCCCTAGCCCTAGCACTAACCCTAACCCTAACTCTAAAACTAAACCTAGTGCTACACCTAAACCTAACCCTAAATCTAGACCTAGCCCAAGCCCTAGCCATAACCTTTACACTAACAATAACCCTAGCCTTAGCCCTAACCATAACTCTAACACTAGCACTAGCCCTAGCCTTAACACTAATCCTAACCCAAAACCAAACTCCAACCAAACCCCAAACCCAACCCTAATTCTAGCCTTAGCCCTAGGCCTAGCCCTAACAATTACCCTAAACCTGGCCCTAAACCTAGCCCTAATCTCACCCTAACCCTAACCCTGGCCCTAGACCTAGACTTAACTCATCCCTAACCCTAACCCTAGCCCTTGCCCTAGGTCTAACCCTAACCCTAGCCCTTGCCGTAGGCCTAGCCCTAATCCTAAACCTAGCCCTAGCCCTAGCCCTAGTCCTAACCCTAAACGTAACCCTAACCTTAACACTAGCCCTAGCCATAAACCTAAACCTAACCCTAGACCTAACCCTAGCCCTAGCCCTAGCCCTAGCCGTAACACTAACCCTAATCCTAACCTTAACACTCGCCCTAGCCATAACCCTAACCCTAACCGTAGCCCTAGCCTTATCCTAACCCTAAGCCTAGCCCTAGCCCTAACCCTAAACCTAACCGTAGACCCAGCCCTAGCCCTAGCCATAACACTAACCCTACCCTAACGCTAGCCCTAGCCCTAGCCCTAACCCTAACGTAACACTAGCCCTAGCCCTAGCCCTAGCACTAACACTAAACCTAACACTAGCCCTAACCCGAGCCTAGCCCTAACACTAACCCTGACACTAGCCCTAGCCCTAGCCCTAACCCTAAACCTAACCCTAACGTGAAACCCGAAACCGAACGCTAAACCTAATCCTAACACTAGCCCTAGCACTAGCAATAGCCCTAACCCTAACCCTAACCCTAGCCCTTGCCCTAGGCCTAACCCTAACCCTAACCCTAGCCCTAGCCCTAGCCCTAACCCTAACCCTAGCCCTAGCCCTAGCCCTAAACTTAACCCTAGCCCTAGCCCTAGCCCTAACCCTAAACCTAACCCTAGCCCTAGCCCAAGTCCTAGCCCTAACACTAACTCTAACCCTAAAACTACCCCTAGCCCTAGCCCTAACCCTAACCATAACTCTAAAACTACACCTAAACCTAACCCTAACTACTGCCCTAGCACTAGCACTAGTCATAACCTTAAACCTAACCATAACCCTAGACATAGCCCTAACCATAACCCTAACCCTAGGACTAGCCCTAGCATAACACTAACCCTAACCCAAGACCAAACCCCAAACAAACCCCAAACCCAACGCTAATCCTAGCCTTAACCCTAGGCCTAGCCCTAACCCTAAACCTAAACTTAACCCTAACGCTAACCCTAGCCCTAGGCCTAGCCCTAGCCCTAACCCTAAACCTAACCCTAGCCCTAGCCCTAACCCTAACCCTAAACCTAAGCCTAACCCTAGCCTTAACCCGAACCGTATACCTAACCATAACCCTAGCCCTAGCACTAACCTTAACCCTAACCCTAGCCCTAACCCTAACCTTAACCCAGCCCTAGCCCTAGCCCTAACCCTAAACCTAACCCTAACCTTAACACTAGGCCTAGCCCTAAACCTAAACCGAACCCTAGCCTTAACCCTAAACGTATCCCTAACCCTAACACTAGCCCTAGCTCTAACCTTAACCCTAAAACTAACCCTAGCCCTAGCCCTAGCCCTAGCCCTAACCCTAACCCTAACCCTAACCCTAACCCTAACCCTAACCCTAGCCCTTGCCCTAGACCTAATCCTAACCATAGCCATAGCCCTAACACTAAACCTAACCCTAACATTAACACTACCCCTAGCCCTAAACCAAAACCTAATCCTAGCCCTAGCCCTAGCCCTAGACCTAGCCCTAACCTCACCCTAAACCTAGCCCAGCCCTAGCCCTAACCCTAACCCTAAACCTAACCCTAACCTTAGCCTTAACCCTAACCGTATACATAACCCTACCCTACACTAGACCTAACCTTAACCCTAGCCCTAGCCCAAACCGTAAACCTAAACCTAGCCCTAGCCCTAGACCTAGTCTAACCCTAACCCTAACGCTAACCCTAGTTCTAGCTCTAGCCCTAACCCTAACTCTAAACATAGTCCTAGCCCTAGCCCTAACCCTAACACAAAACCTAACCCTAACCCTAGCCTTAACCCTAACCGTACCCCTAACCCTAACCCTAGCCCTAGCCCTAACCTTAACAAGCCCTAGCACTGGCCCTAAGCCTAAACCTAACACTAACCTTAACACTAGGCCTACCCCTAAACCTAAACCTAACACTAGCCCTAGCGTTAGCCCTAACCCTAACCCTAACTCTAAAACTAACCCTAGTGCTAGACCTAAACCTAACCCTAACTCAAGCCCTAGCCCTAGACCTAACCTTAACCTTAACCCTAACCAAAACAGTAGCCTTAGCCCTAACCCTAACCCTAAACCTAGCACTAGCACTAGCCCTAGCCTTAACCCTAACCCTAATCCAAAACCTAACCCCAACAAAACCCCAAACCCAACCCTAATCCTAGCCTTAGCCCTAGCCCTAGCCCTAACAATTACCCTAAACCTAGCCCGAAACCTAGCCCTAATCTAACCCTAACCCTAACCCTAGCCCCAGCCCTAGACCTAGCACTAACCCATCCCTAACCCTAACCCTAACCCTTGCCCTTGGCCTAACGCTAACCCTAAACCTAGCCCTAGGCCTAGCCCTAGCCCTAACCCTAACCCTAAACCTAACGCTAACCCTAGCCCTAGCCCTAGCCCTAACCCTAACCCTAACCCTAACCCTAGCCTAGCCCTAGCCCTAACCCTAATCCTAGCCCTAGCCCTAGCCCTAGTCCTAACAATAGACTTAACACTAGGCCTAGCCCTAAACCAAAACCTAATCCTAGCGCTAGCCCAAGTCCTAGCCCTAACACTAACTCTAACCATAAAACTAGCCCTGCCCTAGCCCTAACCCTAACCCTAACTCTAAAAATAGACCTAAACCTAACCCTAACTCATGCCAAAGCACTAGCACTAGCACTAGCAATAACCTTAAACCTAACCATAACCCTAGCCTTAGCCCTAACCCTAACCCTAACCCTAGGACTACCCCTAGCATAACACTAACCCTAACCCAAAACCTAACCCCAACCAAACCCCAAACCCAACCCTAATCCTAGCCTTAGCCCTAGGCCTAGCCCTAGCCCTAAACCTAACCCTAACCCTAACGCTAACCCTAGCCCTAGCCCTAACCCTAGCCCTAAACCTAACCCTAGCCCTAGCCCTAACCCTAACCCTAAACCTAACCCTAACCCTAGCCTTAACCCGAACCGTATACCTAACCCTAACCCTAACCATAGCCCTAACCTTAACCCTAACCCTAGCCCTAGCCCTAACCTTAACCCTAGCCCTAACCCTAAACCTAACCCTAACCTTAAGACTAGGCCTAGCCCTAAACCTAAACCGAACCCTAGCCTTAACCCTAAACGTATCCCTAACCCTAACCCTAGCCTTAGCCCTAACCTTAACCCTAGCCCAAGCCCTAGCCCTAACCCTACACCTAACCCTAACCTTAACACTAGGCCTAGCCCTAAACCTAACCCTAGCCCTAGCCCTAACCCTAATCCTAACTCTAAAACTAACCCTAGTGCTAGAACTAAACCTAACCCTAACTCTAGCCCTAGCCCTAGACCTAGCCTAGCCATAACCTTAACCCTAACCATATCCCTAGCCTTAGCCGTAACCCTAACTCTAAACCTAGCACTAGCCCTAGCATAAACCTAACCCTAACCCAAAACCTAACCCCAACCAAACCCCAAACCCAACCCTAATCCTAGCCTTAGCCCTAGCCCTAGCCCTAAAATTACCCTAAACCTAGCCCTAAACCTAGCCCTAATCCTACCCTAACCCTAAACCTAACCCTAGCCCTAACCCTAGTCCTAACCCAAGCCCTAACCCTAACCCTAGCAATTGCCCTAGGCCTAACCCTAAACCTAACCCTAGCCCTAGGCCTGGCCCAGGCCCTAAACCTAACCCTAACACTAACGCTAACCCTAGCCCTAGCCCTAGCCCTAATCCTAATCCTAATCCTAACCCTAGCCCTAGCCCTAGCCCTAACCCTAACACTAAACCAACCGTAACCCTAGCCTTAACCCGAAACGTACCTAACCCTAACCCTAGCCCTAGCCCTAATCTTAACCATAGCCGTAGCCCTAACCCTAAACCTAACCCTAACCTTAACACTAGGCCTAGCCTTAAACCTAAACCAAACCCTAGCCTTAAACCTAACCGTATACCTAATCCTAACCCTAGCCCTAGCCCTAACCTTAACCCTAGCCCAAGCCCTAGCCCTAAACCTACACCTAACCCTAACCTTAACACTAGGCCTAGCCCTAAACCTAACCCTAGCCTTAGCCCTAACACTAAACATAACCCTAGACCTAGCCCTCGCCCTAGCCATAACCTTACCCTAATCCTAACGCTAACCCTAGCCCTAGCCATAACCCTAACCCTAACACTAGCCCTAACCCTAGCGCTAACACTAACCCTTAACCTAACACTAACCCTAGCCTTAACACTAACCGTATTCCCAACCCTAACACTAGCCCTAGCCCTAACCTTAACCCTAGCCATAGCCCGAGCCCTAGCCCTAGCCCTAAACCTAACCCTAACCCTAGCCTTAGCTCTAGAACTAACACTAAACTAACACTAGGCATAGATGTAAACCTAACCCTAAACCTAACGCTAACCCGAAACTGAAACCGAACACAAAACTAATGCTAACACTAGCCCTAGCACTAGCAATAGCCCTAAACCTGACCCTAACCCTAGCCCTAGCCCTAGACCAACCCTAAACTTAACCCTAACCCTACCCCTAGCCCTATCCCTAGCCCTAGCCTTAACCCTAACACTAATCTTAACCCTAAACCTAGCCCTTCCCTAGACCTAATCCTAACCGTAGCCCTAGCCCTAATGCTAAACCTAACCCTAACATTTCACTAGCCCTAGCCCTAAACCTAAACCTAATCCTAGCCCTAGCCCTAGCCCTAGACCTAGACCTAGCCCTAGCCCTAGGCCTAGCCCTAGCCCTAACACTAACCCTAACCCAGACACTAATCCTATCCCTAACCCTAACACAAACCCTAACCCTAGACCTAACCTAAACATAAACCTAGCCTTAGCCCTAGCCTTAGCCATAACACTAACCCTAACACTAAGGCTAGCCCTAGCCCTAGAACTAGCATTAACCCTCACCCTAACAGTAGCCCTAGCACTAGTCCTAAACCTAACCCTAAACCTAACCCTAACCTGAGCCTTAACCATAACCGTATACCTAACCCTAGCCCTAGCCATAGCCGTAGCCCTACCCTAACCATAACACTAACCCTAGCTCTAGCCCTAGACCTAGACCTAGCCTTAGCCCTAACTATAACCCTAACGCTAACCCTTACCCTAGCTCTAGCCCTAACCATATACCTAACCCTTAGCCTAGCACTAGCCCTAACCCAAAACCTAGCCCTAGCCCTAACCTTAACCCTAGCCCTAACCTTAGCCCTAGCCCTAACACTAACCCTAACCCTAACCCTAACCCAGGTCCTAGCCATAAACCTAACACTAACCCTAGCCCTAGCCCTAACCATAACCCTAATCCTAGATCTAAACCTAGCCCTAAACCTAACCCTAACCCGAAACCTAACCATAGCCCTATCCCTAGCCCTAGCCCTAGCACTAACCCTAACCATAAACCTAACCCTAACCCTAACCCTAACCCTAGCCCTAGCCCTAGCCCTAGACATAACCCTAATCCTAAGCCTAAACCTAACCGCAGCCCTAGCCCTAACCCTAACTCTAAGGATTCCCTAACCATAACCGTAAACCTAACCCTAACCCGAGCCCTAGCCCTAACCCTAACCCTAACCAGAGTCCTAGCCCTAGGCCTAGCCCTAACCTAACCCTAACCCTAGCCCTAAAACTAACCCTAGCCCTAACACTAACCGTAACCCTAACCCTACCACTAACAATAACCCAAGCACTAGCAATAGCACTAAACCTAATACTAACCATAGCCCTACACCTAGCCCTAACCCTAACCCTAACCATAAAGCTAAGCATAGCCCTAGCCCTATTCCTAGCCCTAGCCCTAACCCTAGCCCTAGCTTTAGCCCTAGACCATGCCCTAACCCTAATCCTAACCATAACCTTAACATTAACATAGCTGTAGCCCTAACACATATTATAACACTAACCCTAGCCCTAGCCCTACACCAAGCCCTAACCCTAACCTAACCATAGCCCTAGCCCTAGCCCTAGCCCTAGCCCTATCCCTAACCCTAACGCTAACCCTAACCGTAGCCCTTGCCCTAGGCCTAACCCTCACCCTAACCCTAGCCCTAGCCCTAGCCCTAACCCTAACACAAACCCTAACACTAACCCTAGCCCTTGCCCTAGGCCTAACCCAGACCCTAACCTAACCCGAACCCTCTCCCTAGCCCTAGCCCTAACCCTAATCCTAGCCCTAGCCCTAACCCTAAACCTAACCCTAGCCCTAACCCTAAACCTAACCCTAGCCCTAGCCATAACACTAACCCTAACCCTAACGCTAGCCCTAGCCCTGACCATAGCCCTAACCATAACCCTAACCCTAGCCATAGCCCTAGCCCTAACCCTAATCCTAAAGCTAACCATAACCGTAGCTGTAACCCTAACCGGATACCTAACCCTATCCCTAGCCCTAGCCCTAATCTTAAATCAAGCCCTAGCCCCAGCCCTAGTGCTAAACCTAACTCTAAACCTAGCCCTAGCTCTAGAACTAACACTAAACTAACACTAGGCCTAGATCTAGCCCTAACCCTAAACCTAATCCTAACCCGAAACCAAAACAGAACCCTAAACCTAATCGTAACACTAGCCCTGGCACTAACAATAGCCATAACTCTAACCCTAAACTGAGCCCTAGCCCTAGCCCTAACCCTAACCCTAACCCTAAAGCTAAGCATAGTCCTAGCCCTAGCCCTAGCCCTAACCCTAACCCTAACCCTAGCCCTTGCCCTAGCCCTAGCTCTAGCCCTAGCCCTAACCCGAAACCTAACCTTAAAGCTAACCATAGCCCTAGTTCTAGCCCTTTCCCTAGCCCTAACCCAAGCCCTAGCCCTAGCCCTAACCCTAACCCTAACTCTAAAACTAACCCTAGTCCTAGACCTAAACCTAACCCTAATTCTAGCCGTAGCCCTAGCCCTACCATAACCTTAACCCTATCCATAACCCTAACCTTAGCCCTAACCCTAACCCTAACCCTAGCACTAGCACTAGCCTTAATTCTAACCCTAACCCAAAACCTAACCCAAACCAAAACCCAAACCCAACCCTAATCCTAGCCCTAGCCCTAGCCCTAAAAATAACACTAAACCTAGCCCTAAACCTAGCCCTAAGCCTAACCCTAACCCTAACCCTTGCCCTAGCCCCAATCCTAACAGTAAACCTAACACTAACCCAAACCCTAAGACTAGTCCTAGCCCTAGAACTAGCCCTAACCCCAATCCTAACCCTAACCCCAGCCCTAGCCCTAAGCCTAAACCTAACCCTCGCCCTACCCTAACCCTAACCCTTAGCCTAGACCTAACCTTAACCGTAATCATAACCATAAACCTAGCCCTAGCCCTAAACCTAACCTGAGCCCTAGCCCCAGCCCTAGCCCTAGCCCTAGCCCTAACCCTAACGCTAACGCTAACCCTAGCCCTAGCCATAGCCCTAAATGTAACCCTAAACCTAAACCTAGCCCTAGCCCTAAACCTAACCCGAACCCGAAACCTAAAAATAGCCCTAGCCCTAGCCCTAGCCATAACCCTAACCGTAAACCTAACCCTAACCCTAAACCTAGCCGTAGCCCTAGCCCTAAACTTAACCCTAACCCTAGCCCTAGCGCTAGCCCTAACCCTAACACTAAACCTAAAACTAACCCTAGCCCTAGCCCTAACCCTAAATCTAAGGCTTCCCTAACCATAACCGTAAACCTAACCCTAAACCTAGCCCTAGACCTAAGCCTAACCAGAGCCCTAGCCTTAGGCCTAGCACTAACCGAAATCTAACCCTAGAACTAAAACTAACCCTAGCCCTAACCATAACCGTAACCCTAACCCTACCACTTACACTAACCCAGGCGCTAGCAATAGCCCTAACTCTAACCCTAACACTAACCCAAGCCATAGCTGTAGCCCTAACCGTAACCTAAACCTAAACCTAGCCCTAGCCCTAAACCTAACCCGAACCTGAAAACTAACCCTAGCCCTGGCCCTAGCCCTAGCCCTAGCCCTAACACTAACCGTAAAACTAACCCTAACCCTGACCCTATCCCTATCCCAAGCCCTAGCCCAAACACTAACCCTAACCCTAACACTAGCCCTAGCCATAGCCCTAACCCTAACACTAACACTAAACCTAACCCTAGCCCTAGCCCTAGCTCTAGAACTAACACTAAACTAACACTAGGCCTAGATCTAGCCCTAACCCTAGCCCTAGCCCTAGCCCTAGCCCTAGCCTTAAACCTAAACCTAACCCTAACCCTAGCCCTTGCCCTAGGCCTAACCCTAACCCTAAACCTAGCCCTAGCCCTAGCCCTAGTAATAACCCCAACACTAAACCTGACCCTAGCCCTTGCCCTAGACATAATCCTAACCCTAGCCCTAGCTCAAAGCCTAAACCTAACCCTAAACTTATCACTAGCTCTAGCCCTAAACGTAAACCTAACCCTAGCCCTAGCCCTAGCCCTAGCCCTATCCCTAGTCCTAGCCCTAGCCCTAGCCCTAACACTAACTCTAACCCTAACCCTAACCCATGTCCTAACCCTAACCCAACCCTAACCCTAGCCAAGGCCTACCCTAAACCTAACCCTAGACCTAACCCTAAACCTAACACTAGCCCTAGACCTAGCCCTAGCCATAACACTAACCTTAACCCTAACGTTGCCCTAGCCCTAGCCCTAGCCCTAACCCTAACCCTAGCCCTAGACCTAGCCCTAACCCTAACCCTAAACCTAACCCTGACCTTAGCCTTAACCCTAAACATATACGTAACCCTAACCCTAGCCCTAGCCCTAACCTTAAACCTAGCCCGAGCCCTAGCCCTAGTCCTAGCCCTAGCCCTAAACCTAACCCTAACACTAACCCTATCCCTAGCTCTAGAACTAACACTAAACTAACACTAGTTCTTGATCTAGCCCTAAACCTAGCCCTAGCCGTAGCCCTAGACCAAGCACTAACCCTAAACCTTTCCATAACCCTAACACTAACCCTAACCTAGGCCTAACCCTCACCCTAACCCTAGCCCTAGCCCTAGCCCTAACCCTAACACAAACCCTAACACTAACCCTAGCCCTTGCCCTAGACCAAGCCCTAACCTTAACGCTAACCCTAAACCTAGCCCTAGCCCTAGTTCTAGCCCTAGCCCTAAACCTAAAACTAACCCTAACCCTAGCCCTTGCCTTAGGCCTCACCCTAACCCTAACCCTAGCCCTAGCCCTAGCCCTAACCCTAACCCTAACCCAAGCCCTTGCCCTACACATAATCCTAAACCTAGCCCTAGCCCTAACCCTAAACCTAACCCTAAACTTAACACTAGCCCTAGCCCTAAATTTAAACCTAACCCTAGCTCTAGCCCTAGCCCTAGCCCTAGCCCTA